>CAUYRT010035136.1:0-36684 GCA_963574885.1 Lepilemur ruficaudatus
CCGGGCATGGTGGCGCATGCCAGTAGTCCCAGCTATTCGGGAGGCTAAGGCAGTAGGATCACTTGAGCCCAGGAGTTTGAGGCTGCTGTGAGCTAGGCTGATGCCACGGCACTCACTCTCGTCCAGGCAGCAGAGTGAGACTCTGTCTAAAAAAAAAAAAAAAAAAAAAGCACAATGTTTCTCCTTCATTCTAATGCACTTAGTTGCACCCATATGTAGGAAGGAGGTAAAGCTGGAAAAATAAGCACATTTACCAAATAGTTCATATCTTAATTAATCTGAAGTACAAAAGACCAGAAACAAAAACTAAACAAAATGGATTTGGATTATTAACTATTTATGTCTGAGAGGAGAAAAATGTATAGTTTGTTGACACGAACAGTTGCTGTGGCTACATGTTGCATTTTTGTTTGTCTTTTTAATTTTTTATTTCATTTTTAATTGACAATAATTGTATAGATTTGGAGTACAACGTGGTGTTTTGATATCTGTTTCTATTGCGGTAGAATTAAACCAAACTAACGTATCCATCACCTCACACACTTATATTTTCATGGTAAGAACATTTAACATTTACTCTTTGAGCAATTTTGAGATAGTTAATACATTATCACTAATTATAGCCACGATTCTGTGCAATGGAGGCATAAGCTTCAGTGATACATGTTTTAAGTGAGATACTTTCAATCTAATGGTGCTGTACTGTATTAGTCATTTGAGAAGCAAACATGTGCATAGCACCGTCCCATAGGTTGTGCATTCCTCCCATGGACTAACAAGCAGCGTGTGAGTATTATTACTACAATGTCATTCATTTCCCAAATCTCAATCACCAATACTACTTCTTATCCTCTTCTAAATCCATAAAAACATATGCTTGGAATTATTCCATTTAAATGCTTCCATCTGGTTAAAAAAGAAATGAAAGAAAGAAACATCCTATATTTTCTCTCTTGACTCTCAATAAATTCCTCACAGTACTTTTCTATGTGAAATTTGGAGAGAAATAGTTTTGTCTAGTAAATATATAAAACAGATCACTGAAGAATTTAAAGAACTTTGCATATCTCAGTTATTTTTATTATAGATTTTTGGGCAATCAATCATATTTATCTTCTATGTATATAAACTAGGTAAACTTTATGAGAAATTATATATAATCTTCAAAATTATTAAATGGATCTTTTCAGGAAACAGCCACAGCATCTAACTCAGCTACCACCCACCTCGCCCCTAAGTAAGATAAAGAAAACAAAATTATTCCAACATTTTATTCTACTCATTGATATTTTTTAGGTGATTCAAACTGAAAATGAGAAAATTATTTCAATGTTTATACCGGAATCAATTCTTACCTGTGTGAGAAACAAATCTCCCTTTGGAAGACTTGGCTACTGAATATTGGAAGAAAGGGAATTTCAGACACTTTCCCGTGCCCCTGTCACAGATGCCCGACTGGCAGTTACAGGTCTCTCTGCATTCCATCCCAAAGGTGCCGAACGGGCAGTCTGAGAACAAAGAAAGGGTTTGGAGAGGGAGCCGCTAGCTGTGCATATGCGTCCATCCTATCAGCTCCTCCGTGCACAACCTTAGGATTTGAACCAACCTCATGAATCTTGACTGTAAAATGAAACCCAATCCTCAGAAACCTGGGCTCTGAAAGTTGCAACTCTGAATAGTAAATATGAAGTCACACATTGAGACCAGATAACGGATGCCTCGGGCTTAGTGTCGTGATGTGAAGTTTGGTTGAAGACAGCTACACAAAGCCAGTCTCCTTGGAGCAGTCTTCATTCTGTTTATTTTCTGCTTAGATACCGACAGACAGGTTCTCACAAGCTACCTCCATAACAGCTCGGTGACCGTGGGATATTGGACAGACATATGCATCCACTCCTCAAGGAGTTTAAAAGATGTGATGCTGTCTTTGAATCCACGGTATTCACAATTTACTGTTTTAAATGTATAGGAAAATGCTTCAAACTAACCAGGGCTGAGAGAATTGTTATCCCAGCTCACCAAGAAGCAATCAGTCCTCAATCTGCTCCAACTCTCATCAAGTTCTTCATCTGTCAAAACGGCAGTACAACTGACCTTACTAACATCCCCAGTTGTTAAGAGGGTTCACTAGTAAAATCCTCTACAAAGCTAAGATGCAAGGTGCTAAACGAACAAGAAAGCTGAGGGTTTATGCACCCTGAGGGTTTGTACACCTACCAAGAACTAGAAGCTTTAGAGCTTCCATCTTTTATACTTAGGCTGAAAGACACTAACTATATTGAGATAAGAGGGCAAAGTCATTATTTAAAATGCATGGGTTTTATGACATAAACAACATCTCAAAACAGATTAACCAGTCTTTAAAAGTCAGCAGAATAGATAGAGAATATTTATTCTCTTGGCACAAAAATATCTTTGTAAATGTACGATCACATATGGGTTAAGAAACAAGTGATGAGGCATCTGAGTCCTTAGCATTCTGATATTCCATTTAATGATCTAGGTCATTAAGATGTATTTTTAAAAGAGATTTAAGATTTCTCTTTTCAGTATCCTTCAGATTATAGAAGAGCCTGGTTTTGAACACTGTCCTCTCTACTGGGGAGAAGAGTCCACAAAAAAGATCCTGAAGAAGCCTCTAGCAGAAAAGCACCCAGGATTGGGATTTGCAGCATCTGCAGTGACACTGAAAACTAAAACTGTAGCCAAATTCCCAGTGACACTTCAATTATATCCCCTAATGTATTGAACAGTGCTGGGTATATAGTAAGTGTTTATAAAATGTGTCTTGGCTGGCTCATTATTGTCTGTGCAACACAATGACAAACATCTGAATATTTAGAAAACATCTGGATGTGCAGCTGAAGTATACAGTGTTCTTTTAAAAAGCTTAAGGAGAGATTTTTGACTATAGCAAAATATAATATTTCTATCTAGAGTTGCTAAGGCTCACACAGTCTCATTATTTCCAGCAGAGAGAAAAATGTTTGAAACTAGACTCATCAGCAATCTGAAGGATGCCAAAAAGAGCAATCCTAAATATCTTTTTAAAACTATCTCTCAATAATATGTACCTTGATCATGCAGTAGAGCTACTGGAGTGCCATAGACTCCAGATGCCTCCCGGCTTCTTCACCCATATGTAATTACACATTTACAATCACATTTACAAAGGCATTTTTATGCCAAAAGAAAAAGCAATCCACTGCATATACTTGCTATATTATAAGTATGATTGTGTTAACCACTTCCTCCCTAATTTCCTTATGCGACATACTGTTTTCTTGGCTGATAAGCCCAGCAATTTACAGAAAATACAGATCCTATTCAGTTGAAAGAAATATAGGTATAAGTGTTCACCAAGAAAATGTTTTCTTAATATTTTACCCCTTTTTAGTTACAGTCATAAACTAAGCAAGAAATAAAATTCTCCTAATAGTTCAAGAATTTACTTTCTACTCTTTTGTATGTTTTATAGATTAAAAGATGATTGATTTATAAATTATTTACCTAACAGGTAGAATTAATGAGATTAGCTCAATCCTGGGTAAATATTATTCACTTGCATTAAACACAGAAAATGTAAGAATCATTTCGAAATTTCCAAGTGCTTTTTATGATTTCGAAAGCTTCTTTGTATTTATAAAACTGATTTACGGCACTATAGCATGTGTTGCATCTTCATATTAGCTCTTAATGATGAGATCATGTGGTATCTACATATAGAATATTTTTAAATCACCATTCTTTTGATTCTAAACATTTTTAAAATGTTAAGCATTTTAAACTACAGTCACAAAGTTTAAAATAAATTCTACTAATACTTAACTACATTATTTAGCTATAATTTCAACTTGATGAAGTTTTTAAATCTATAAGATGGCCAACCTCATTCTTTACAGACACCCAATTTTTATTTTTCTTGGCTGTTATATTTGCTTGTCTTACACAAGCTGCTATTTTTCTAGATGACCAAAACCTTTATAAAGTTGAATGAGGTTTGTTGTAGGGACCAGGGACCCTCTTCTAAGACCCTCTTTTATTTTATTAGATGACTTAAGCCCACCCTATTCCATAAAGTGCATTAGTGTTCATGAGAAATAATTGACCTTGAGGTTGATCAAAGAATCACTAAATCCAGGGTCCAGAAACCATTCCAAGAGGTTATCTAGTGGAGACCTCTGTAATCACTGCCTTGCAGAGAAGAGAGCACCTAAACCAGCCATAGCAGACTACTTGTCAAGTTTCTAAAGTTTTCCAGAAAAAAAGGCAACACAATCTTCCACTGCACTTTCTCTCTGAACTCTCCTAAACACGAGTGAAATGCTGCATTTCTCCCTGTGCCTCCCTGCACACTGGTTCCAGTTGCTATTTGCAGAGCTGTCCTTCTCTCTGTACCTATGACAACACCTGGATGGGGCCTTGTCAAGAACCTACCTGCCTTTTCCCTCTTTGCCTTCGGGAGCAAAGCCACCTCCCTTCCCAAGCTGGCTGAAAGCTCTCTGTGTGCCCTGGGCGGGGAGAAGCAATGGGTCACTCTTTACCTTTGCAGATACCAAATTCGTCACCAAAATCATCCTCCTCACTGTAAAACTGACACCTCAGCCCCGGGCCACACTTCACACCATCCATGCCTGAGACGGTGCGGTAGCAGGTTTCTCCCAGCCCTGCAGCGCACACCCGGCAGCAGCCACAGTCGTCCAGCACTGTCCTCTTGCAGCGCAGGCTGCTTTTGCACTCGGTACGGTCACAGTGTTCGGGGCAATCCACCGCATACTTGGTGCTCCCGGCCGCCGCCAGGTGCGCAGGGACAAGGAGCGTGGTCAAGAGCAAGAGGCTCTTCATGTTTCCCGGCCGGCCCAGGCTTGGCTCCCACGTCGTGGTCTCCGCTGGTGGGAAGCAGCCGTCCAAACTGGTAGCTGAGCCTCTGCCTACACGTTTATGAGTTTTATACACTGGGTTGCCTGCATGCTTCCCCGTCATCAATTTCCTCAACCCAGCAGCAGCGCTGTCCTCCTGCCAGGCTCGCTTGTTTTAGTTTATGAAATCCAGGATGAAGGCTGGATTAACATGCTGCTGCCATCCAGGAATTGAAAAGCCCAAGCTGATGTCATCTGTTATGTTTAGATGGTTGTTTTGCATGAGGACTGAAAAACTCACTCACATCCGTCTCAAGGGCTCAAGGACGTCTGCGAAGGAGGAATAAAGCAGGTCACACGGCCTCCTTCAGGACAGGAATTGTTCTGACACGGGTGTATCACTTGGGGTGTAGCTTTGTCTCAGAGCCTCTGTAGTCGGGAGGAAAATGATATCGACATGAATCATCAGGACCCAAGAAGTGTCTTCAAAAAAAAAATAAACATTTGGTATTTCCCCTCAATAAATAGCCATGAGATCATTTGGAAGAAGAAAGGGTTATACTGTGCCTTTCCAATACTTAGAAGAAAGAAAATATTTTGATAGGGGTTTTTTTAAGACCCTCTCTTTCTTTCTCCCACCCCCTCCTCAAATGTTATTTCTAGAGGAATTCATGTCACATGTATCTAAGTCTATCGTGATGTAGCTGTGTTTCCAGTAAGATGTGGAATTTGCTTCTGAGAATTTCTTTTAAAATCAATACAAAAAAGCCACAAAAGAGGTAAGATCTTTATGGCACTGTTTCTGGGTTACTCAATTCCAGAAAAATGTATCAGTTGGACTTCTGACCCAAAACTCCCCGGGGAGAGGCTCATCCATCACTGAGTCTGCTTGTCCAGTGATCAAGTCCATTCAGAGCCCTTCGCCTCACCTCCTGGCATCTATCAGAGCCCTCGCTCAACACCGCCAAACGAGGCAGCCAGCCCAAGGAAACAAGTGAGCCAGTGGGGAGATCAGAACACAGCCCCAGAGAGGCAAGGCACAGGGACGGGAAACATTACCCATCAGGAAACAAGGTCTTCGTGCTGTGGAGGGTCACAGGACCTAGGTCCCATGGGGAAAGCAGAGGAGCCATCTTAAAATACTAACTGGGCCAGGGCCCCGTTGGGTGAGGTTTGTGGGACAGAGAGAGCAAGGTGAGAGAGCAGAGGGGTGAGTTCTTACTCCTACTGACACAGGAAAGTGACTCCCAATGCTGGGAACCACTTGAAGTCCAAGTGGGTCCTTCGCTTCCAGCAAGAAAGAATTCAGGAGCAAGCCGACAGCATAAAGTGAAAGCAAGATTTATTCAGAAGCTATAGAAAGTCTACTCCTCAGAGCAGAGGCAAGTTCTTTCTGCAGAAGAGAACCAGCCCCCTGAATCCTGTTGCTTTTCTGTTTAATCAATGGTTTAATTATAGGCTAAACAGGGGGAAGAATATTCATGGGAGGGGCAGTGTTTTCCCGGAATCAGGGTGACACCCTCTATTTCTCCACCATCTTGGTTCTAACAGGTTGGAACTTGCCCTGCCTCCATCCTATTTTGATCAGGGTAATTTGAAACTTTGTCTTGAGACTTCCTGACTCAGGTAACTTTGCAACAATGTCCAAAGCAATGCCCGAAGCAGTACCTAAAGCAGTACCTGCCAGTTGCCTGTCTCACTCCCCCCTCAGAGATAATAGTCCCCCTTAATCTTAAGGGGTTATAGAAGGACAAAGGTCCATCTTCTGTAGCTTCTTCTTGCTGATCTTATGGGTGTAGTCCCTGCCTAGCATTGGAGGAGTAAAAAAATCTCTGGAAACCTGGTCTAAGGGGCCCAGTGGCAGGATGTTTCCATGTCCTGGATCGGCTGGTGAGATGTGTTGGAAGCCTTGTGTTAGCATCAACTTGAATTGCAATTACTATAACCTGGAAGATACAAATTTTACCAGCGGGTTAAACAAACATGGTCTAAAGATTGAAAGAAGGATAGCTTATAAGGACCCTGAGAAGGGAAGGAAACAAATAATACTAGGCAAATATCCCTTAAGAGAATCCCAGATGAGACCATCTGGGCAGTGGGGTTATTGATGTTATGTAGACATGTAGCCTATTGAAGGAAAACATTTGTCCTTTGCTCTACCTCCCCTAAAACATTAATGTAGATGCAACAAGATGTGTTTGCAACAGCACTTACCACTCCCTGTTTAGCCAAAATGCAACACGGTTATTCTCCTATATCCAAGATGGACAGAAAAGGTCTTTTCCGGGGAGAGGAGGCAGTATAATTTAAACATGGTGAACATCTAAGGCAAATGGCAAGTTTGGTTAATAACTATGCCAGTGCCTTGATTCTAGCCACTAGGAAGCAAGCAAAATAACAATAACTAGTGTATTACTAGGAAAATACTAACAACGATTAAGAAAAGAAGAGCAAGCACATTCATATTAGTCATTTGAATGAGGGTGTTACTTAGCTTTTTTGTTGTCTTTGGGAGGTAGCCTTTTGAATAGGTACCTGAGGTCCTCTGTGGGCTCGCGGGAGTAAGCTAGCTCTGTGCCAACCTGTGGGGGCTCATGAGAAACAGGTTTAATCTTGCAGAAATGTTCCCAACTAGGTAGTTCCAATAATGACAGGAAAAGGACGTTTATCGATAACTAAACATTTAAATTATCTAGTAACAAATTTATATTAATTCAGATAGAAACAAAATTAGTAAATGAGTCTTAATGTCTCTGAATACAGGCCTGGTCCTTTATTTCATAAAAGTAGTTTATTTTGATTGTTGTCTTTTCCTGGGTCTAAAAACAGGACTTTAACCCGAGTTTAGTGTTAGATACACATGAGTCAAGGCCGTGTAACTTAACAACACAAGGGTAGTTAACAGTAGTTGACAGTTAACCGATTTGAGGACGCTTGTCAAAGATATCAAAAGGCCCAAAATGCCCAACTGAAACAGAGTCAGATATGCAAAAACCACAACTTTTTAAAGTTTTAGTTTTCTTCCCAGCAATCAAAAACCTAACAAGGACAACATAGGAACCATCCAACAAAACAAAATCTGTTTCTCAGGCCGGTTATCAAAAGGTAAAGAAAAGCCCCTATAGTGTGATTGCTTTTCCTCTCCTATGGGAAACCCATCCAGACGACCCTGAAGTCAAACTTGATGAAAACGATACCCGTCTTGATTAGACACGAGGGCTTCTGTAAACCTGCCGAAGAACTAAGTATCTTGTTTCTCGGATTTCCACCTCT
The DNA here is from genome assembly GCA_963574885.1 of Lepilemur ruficaudatus. NCBI lineage: Eukaryota > Metazoa > Chordata > Mammalia > Primates > Lepilemuridae > Lepilemur > Lepilemur ruficaudatus. The sequence goes on from CAUYRT010035136.1 coordinate 8,133, forward strand.
CCTATTCCTCTAAGAAAGTCAACAAGGCCATACTAGCCAAACCTTGCAAAGCCAAGGTTGGTGCAGCTGAGGAAGCACAAAGACAGGAGGGAAAAAGACCCGTGCAGAGGAACGGAGGCCACATCCTTCAGTATAAGGAACACAGCAAAATAAATGTTGCAACACACAAAGTAGGCTCAGACAGAAAAATAGGTTTTTATGATCTCAAGCAGCCTAGACAAGTTATAAATCCAGCTCACTTAAGATACCAAAGATAAGGCTGGAGGACCCAAGTATCCAACTTAAATCTGTGGCCAGAAAAGAAAAAAGGTGAAGGCAAAGCTGTGGACGTTGAGTGCAGGTCCACCCTGGTTTCCCTGCTTTGTGCCGGGGGCTGGCACGTCTCTAACCTTGCTCTGCCAGTGCATCCGCTGTCAAATCAAAGAGTGAGAAAGGGCAAGGGGAATTGCGTAAGCTTTTTACAACTCCAAAAACGTAAGTTCAAGCTGTGGCGGGTCAAACCATACCATCTCTGGATCCAAAGGATCTTCTGCAAAGGGGGCAGAAAAACAGTAAAACCAAACAGCTATTCAACCCAGTACACCATGTACATTTAAAATGCCACTGTGATTTTTCTTTAAGTTGGTATTACACCAACCAGAAAAATAAGCCTTGGTAATGTGCATTGATATTTTGTGCTTTATTTTGCACATAATGATTGCTTGTAACCAAGGATTTTTTTTTTTCTGGATAGGCAAAGGTGGTCCCGTGGGAAAGGCTCTGGGCAGGTTCCAGACCCTCAGGAGGTGGTTCCTGGTCAAGCCAAATTGTACCATGCTTACTCTGCCTTCCTAACAAACCATCTCTACCAGGTAAGCTTGATTTAAATTGAATTACAAAGACAGACTTGATGGCCAAAATTTCCAAGGAGCAAGTAGAGACATTTACAGGCAGATTTCAGGTGCATGAAACCTGGTTTTTAGATTAGTCTTGGTTTTCCCTTTTTAGCATCATCTGAAAGTCTTCCTGCTTTGACACCAGCTGATGGCAATTTCACATGGCTTACTGCAAAATTTAGCCCATAGAAGGCACTTAATACTTAATAAATACATAAATGTAACCACCTGTTTCCCAGAATCGTTTTCAGAGAGTAGTAAGTTAAAATGAGCATTAATGTGTTCCATTTCATTCCCTTTACGCCAGAAGAAGAAAAGTAAGACCAAGCTCTTGGGCAAGCTGGGTTGATCTGCAGAATAGGAGTGTTTCTTTATGGGAGTAGGGTAGAGGTTTCCAGAACCAGCAGAAGCTACTGAAGATTGGATGAAGCCTGAGCAAAGACTGTAGTCCCAGCATGTCAGCTCCTGCACAGCTACCCACCATTGTCCTCTTGACCTTCCAGCCTTGGATTTGGCAATACCACGTGTACCCTGGGAAGTTCATGGGAGCCCCTCATGGAACCTGGTGAAATACATCTTCCTAACTGGCTGAGATTCATGGCAGTCCCAGGTCTGCTGTCAAAGCCCAGAGCCTCCTGCCCTTGGCTTGCTCTAGAAACAGCTCTGCCACTACCAAGCTATGTGATCTTAGGCAAGTCACATGCCACACACTCTCCTTGCTCTGCTCTACTTCAGTAATAAGTTAAGAGGATCAAACAGGGCAACAGAAGTGAAAGCATCATGACTATTAGTAACAAGTGTCTAATTTCTGAAGATTTGCTTCATTCTTTAACAGTGATCTTATGTCTTAAAGTAAATATTTTCCCAAAAGAAATATCTCTCCAATTCTCTAAGTTTTGATTTTTAATAAAAACAGTTTTAACAGTACAGTGGGGATTCACTGTACTAATATATGATTTACAGGAAATTTTCAAGAAATACATCTGCTTACAAGAGTAAAGTGAAGTGCACCTGTTGTAATTGGACTTCGTACTTGGATGAAGTGCTCTGATTTGTCTTAATAAGTAGGTCAACAGCCTAGGCAGCTGGGGTGCCAAGGCAAACAGCCCTGCAGGAACCGTGAGTATGAGGGTGTGTGAGTAAGTGTGAGAAGATAAGGACAGGACACCCACAGTGTCTGCTACAAACCTCAACGCAGAATCTCTGGGCACCCCTCAGAGAACTTGGCCACCCTATTCAGATCTTTGATTCCGATAGAGGAATCAAAGAGGAAGCAGTCACAGAATCAGGTTGTTTTTTAACCCTGGTTAAATCTAGAAAGCTCAACTTTGGGTTCACACTGCTAGGAATTTTTTAGAGCCAGGCAGTCTAAACTTGAGAACATGTGAGAAGCTCTCACTTACCCAGATGCCGCCTTCTCCTCTTTGCCCCCAATTCTGGCAGGTTCTAATGTGAGGAGACAAGGCAAACTTTTCTAAATGCTCGCGCTTTCTCAAATCAGGGTTCTGAATCTATGACTCTGTCTGCAAGAGATTCCAGCCACACAGGGTCCTTCTGCCTCCAAATACGAACCCACACCCAGAAGCACCATGCACTGCCCTGACATGAGAAACCATATGAGTAGCAAAAGTAGCTCTCAACTTAGCACAAAAAGACTTGAGTCCCAGTTCCACAAGCAGTCGTGGGGTAAGGCACCAACCAGCCTTCCTGATTAACATGAAGTCATTTCTTTCAGTAAAATATAAGGACGAGAAATGCCTTCCCTTTCTCAAAGGAATGTTGAGAAGATCAAAGGAAAATATGGATGTAAAACATCAATGTCACCTAAATTACCATACAGGTGTGAAATATTGTTACTTACAAATTATACCATGAAAAAAAAATAAGGCAGTGGCAAGCTATCTCGGACATCACCCATTCATCCATTCCCCTCACATTCTGCAAGATGGTCCAATTTTTCAATCACATAATTCACAGAAAACCACAATGGCCAAATTTCAGCATTCTTCGTTAGGAGGATTTCACCACCTCTCTTAGTAGCCTGCCTCACCCTATCCCAGTGTGGGATGACTGAACAGCTCACTGACTTCTCTTATAGGCTAAAAGAACTTTTAAAAACATTATCAGTCCAGTGCTGTGGTTCATGCCTTTATCCCAGCACTTTGGGAGGCCAAGGTAGGAGAATCACTTGAGACCAGGAATTTGAGACCAGTCTGGGCAACATAGCAAGACTCATCTCTACAAAAAATAAAATTAGCCAGGCATGGTGGTCCACACCTGTAGTCCCAGCTACTTGGAAGTCTGAGGCAGGAGGATCACTTGAGCCCAGGAGTTTGAGGCTGCAGTGAGCTGTGATAGCACTGCTGCACTCCAGCCTGGGCAACAGAATGAGACTCTGTCTCAACAATAACAAAAAAAAATCAGTTTCCTAAATGATTAAAGAATTAGCTTAGGCATTGGAAGTCATTTAGATATTTGAACTGTCTGACACAAGAAAACGTAGAATTTAAAGGTCACATTAGAAGTTATTGCTAAGATATTTGGAATATTCACTAGGAATTTTGGAAAGACTGGGATTTCTGATTAACACAAGAATCATAGGAAATGATTCTGCTACTTTGCTTCTCTAATAACATAGCACTTCCTTTGCCTGACCTTAAACTGACCCCTTTTATAGTATAATAAAATATTAATCAGGACCACCCTCACCAGACTCATCAGTTTGTCTAGTGACAAAGGGCCTGGACTTTTCATATGATGTGTGTGCTGAATAAATGATTGAATGTAAGGAAAAAAAAGTTAAAGTTAACCCCTAGACTAAGAGAAATAAGATGCATAACTTGCAAGCCCTTTATTTAGGACTTTTTAAGGAATTGGCAGTTTCAGATTCACTCTCTAATCTGATGTCAAAATATCTTGGATTCTTTTTGTTCCTTGGATGTTTCCAATGAAAGGCCACATTGTGACCTTCTTTAAAAAAAAACAAAAGACTGAGCCTTCGCTTTCTTTTGGCCGCCGTGAACGTCATGAATTCTCTGAGCCCATGATCTGAGAACTTGGTGTACACTGTAACCGAGGGTGCCTCTGACACTTTCAGTGCCTAACAATTCCCCAGACCCCCTGCATCAGATGGCCTGGGAGCTTGTCAAAATGCCACAACCAGGGGTTCCAATGTGATGGTTCAACAGTGAGCCTGAGAATTAACATTTTTAACAAATAAGCCAGGTGATGATTCTGACAAACTCAACAAGTTGGGAAATCTCTAAAATAATGGTTTTTCCCAGTCGCATTTGTTCATGTTAGCAGCATTGGTACTTAAGCATTACTCTGAAGATTTCTGATAGAAAAAGCCTATCTTTGAGAGCTTGGCCTAAGAGTTTTAATGATAGTATGCATATGAAATTTTTTTAGCATATTTCACTGATTCTAAGATCCACATCTTCACGTGGTAACATCAATGAAGCTGGGATACAGCTATTGTGATGTGGTTGTCATCGACCATGTGTGCACACTAAAACTTGCTGGATGGGTGCCAATCACTTGGAAAAGAACCTCAAACACAATAGTGGAGCTCTCTTTTAGGAAATGCTACATACTCTGTGAAAAAGACATGGTTGTGATTCAGAAGGGTCAGATGTGAACGTGGAGTCATTATTGAATTTATATTTTCCTTTTTATGAATACACAAAAATTCTAAAAGATAAAAATCTGTGTCTAAATAAGCCTAAAAGAGTGCTCTCCATAAGTGTAAGTAAAAATTCTAGTGCTACAAAAGCACTATAGCAGAGTTTAATTGGAAGAATATTTTTCTTCCTTAATGATACACATAAAACAATGGCACGTACTACAGTGATGACATCTTAGATGCAGGGAAATATGGCAGTTGTCTAAATAAACAGATCTGCTTTTATTTTTGTTGACCACCATCAACAGTTTACTCAGCAGTAGAATGTATTCTATTTTATCAATCTTTAATCTCCTACTAGGACTTTACGTGATGAAATCCAAGAATTTACGCTTGCAAGCTGCCTGACAAACATCATCCTAACTTGATCTGACTAGAGTTATTTTGGGGTGAGATATAAGTGCTGTAAAAACCCAAATTTAATATCCCACTCTCAGTTCCAAGTTGCACACATACACCCCAGCTTACATTTCTAACAGTGTATTGTGAGCCTGCATATACACCACGCTGAGCCTGTCTTCCTTTATAAATATATTTAGGAAGTACTCGCCGAATAAAACACCAAACAATGTCCCCAAGAATGAAAGGAATCCAGCATACATTTGGCTTTTTGTATTCAAAGTGTTCTCAAGATAGTAAACCAAAATTTCAACCTTCATGTGGCCTAGTCTAGAAAACGGGTCTATGAAAGATCAACAGTTATTACAAATGGACGATTTGATGACTCAGGCAATTTTCTAAGTATGAATGCTTTCATTTTACTAATTTAAAATAGTAAAACTCCTTTAAATGAGGCCACGAAGAATCACCTTTCAAGCATCCCATATCCAGAAATGATCCTATACCTAAAAGGAGAAAATGTGGGTTATCTGACCCTACCAGGGAATATCTGAAGGATACTTTGAAGAGGCCTGAGCAGAAACCACTGAGATATGCTGTTGGAAAGAGGGATAATATGGGTGGCATACTTGCGTGACAACCTCTTCCTAATTGCTAAAAACACACAGACACACACACACACAGTCAAAACCCATAAAAACAACAGCAACAACAGAAAAACTTAGAGGGATTCACTCTGTCAAACAATCCTACAGGTGAGCCTTCAAAACTGTTCACTTGCAATTGGAAAGTCACACACACCTGCCGCAGGAGGACCCCTTTCCCCTGTGAGGAGCAGGGTACATGTCAGAGCACCTCACATTTAATCAGGAGCGTTCAAGATTTCAAAACGCAAAGCCACATTTTCTTCCACCACAGTCCCACTGCTGGGGCAATTATAATAAGCAAATACTCTAAAACCTTTACTGCCTGAAAAGAGGAGATGGGAAGGAGAAACAGGCCAAAGCAATAAATGTGGCCCCCAAAACTTCTCAAGCCCTAACTACACCAAGCTCTGAGCTTAGAGCTAGAAAAACTGATTTAAGCAGCATAAACTGCCAAAGAAATTAGAGTTAAGAATGTATGATAACTTGGAATTTTATAATTTATTTTTTAACTAAATATTTCTTAAAAGCCTTTTGGAGTTTTAAAAATCTTGTTCTATAGTAGTTACACAATATTAATATTTACAGTTTAATGACTTAATAAAGATTTCTTTTCATAGAAAACAAAAGAGACCAGATTTTAGGCAAACGTGTCCATGCCAGGTCAGTTTGGGCTGCTATAATCAAGTGCACAGACCGGTGGCTCATAACAATAGAAATTTGTACCTCACGGTTCTGGAGGCTGCAAGTCTGAGATCAGGGCGCCAGCGCAGTCAGGTGAGAACCCTCTTCCAGGCTGCAGACTACCAACTCCTCCTCGTACCCTCACATGACAGAAAAACAGCAAAAGAGCTCCCTGCGTCTCTTTTATAAGGGCACTAATCCCACTCATGAGGGCTCCAACTTCATGACCTAATCACCTCCCAAAGGCCCCACCTCCCAATACCGTCATTTTGGGAGTTAGGATTTCAACACACAGATTTGAATGGAGGGACACAAACATTCCGTCTGTTGCAGTCCGTAATTGACAGCAAATGTGGCCCAGGCCTGGGCCTGCTCCTCTCCATCCACCTGCTGGATGCTTCTCCAGCCATCAGAATACTTCACCCTCCGAGGCTGGAACGCCAGGGGCTCTGTGATGCCCTCACCGACTTCCACCAGGCCAAAATTAATTTACCCAATTTTGCATTTCTGGACTCCTTGTATGGTCCGCTACATGCAGGGGCCCTCTAGATCCCAGTGAGCAAGATCCATTTTATGATCACTACTGTGGTTCTCACAATGCCTGGCTTAGGCCCTACACATCCAAGAGGCTCAAGAAATGACATAGCCTCTAGAAAGAAATAAGCAAACTCCAGAGACCAGCCTCACAAGCCCCAGTCCTCCCAATAAAAGTGAATAGGATAGCCCTCACCCCGCCCCCAGCTCCCTCCCACCTGCCCAAGGTCTCAAGGATTGGGGTTTAAGGAGTACTTTGTCTCTTCAACCTCTTTTAAAATTAAAATGCTAGAGGCCGCCAAACATCACAGCACCGGCACATTCATGGGTGAGAGAGTGCAGCCCCCTTGGCTTTCTACCCTGTTCTCCCTCCCCGCCGCCCCCTCCTGTGACCACCTGGCCCCCCGTCAGGAATTTAAGGGAGGTGGGAGCAGATTTATTTCACCGTATGGAGCGTACGTACATTTTGGTTGGACCACCTGAGTTTGAATCGTGAGTACATAACTTACAAACTGAGCGTGATGTTTAAATCTCAGAGCCTTGATCTCCCCAGATGCAAAAAGGGACACCTGAGAATGCCTGCTTCAATGCCTGGCACGCAGTAAGCACTCAAAATATGCTGATGACAACATGGCCTTTGGGTCGGCCTCCAAGAGACGTCCCTGCTGCACCGGCTCCCCAGACCCACTGATTCCTGGTCTCCTTGGAGCACCCCAGTGGATGTACACAATGGAAAAAGAAGGGTCTAGAATGTCCCCAGGAAGTGATAGAAACTCAGGCAGTATCTCCACCCACTAAATCCTTTGATTCAGTTTCCTTGGTCGGGGAGGGGAGGAATGAAACTGATTCATACCATAAAAAGTCCATTTAACCCCAAACTGTTAGAGTGGTTTATTTTTATAGACACGGCTTTACACATGTGGGAAGAGCCCTCAGCATTGGTCCAGGGTTCTGGGCCCTTGGGGGACTGCAGAATCCAGTCAAGAGGTTGAAGGTCAAGACGGCCAGGAGTGGGCTTTAATCATAACAGTCCAACAGTTTCCAAGGGAGTGAAATAACAAAGCTTGTGTGAGATGAGTCACGCCGACTCGCAGGATCAGAGAAGTCACAGAGGATCAAAGAACAGAAGAGCCTTCCAGCTCACTGCCTCGGTGAAACCCAAAGACGCATTTCACAGAGCTCTCCATAATCTCCTCCAACTAATTTTCAGGGATTGAGTCTAGAGGAAGATTCAACAGGAGACTTAGTTGCTATAGCCACTTGGATCCCTGACAAAATGGGCTTCAGTGGAATAGAAAAGCCACATTTTTCCACAATACCTTCTCCCAAACAAAATGAATGAAAGTCAAAGCCTTATTTACGATGGAGGGATGAAAGACATAATTGAGCAACTTGCAAAGCAGTGGAGAATAAATATGGACATAATTGAGCAACTTGCAATGCACCACAAATAAATATTACTAATTCAAGAGTATTTATGCAACTGTGTTTTTCATGGACACATCTATTTTACTTTTCCTGTTTAGTTCTTCATCCCATTATGATGTCTGCCCACTGAGTCACAGGTGAGGTGTCTTGCTAATGTCGAACATGCTGGGTCATAACATCTAATATTCATCCCACTGACCATCTCACTTTGCAAAGCAACAGGTGAGTAACCTGCAATCGTCTTGGGTCCATGAGCTGGCCTGCAATTGATTAAAGATGTTAGCTAGAGGGGTGGGGAATGAGAAAAGTGTCCATGTCTGCCGTGTGTGCCTTGCTGTCACTCACAGCACAAGTAGCTCACACTACTCTGAGCTTCTGCCTTGGCATCTTGTGAACACAGGCAAATGGCAAAGCAGTCCACAAGCAGCAGATCTGGCAAAGCAGAGTTTGCTGAGGAGACAGGATCGGTTTCCCTGTGACTCACCTGGAGCAGCACACAGAAGTCAAGCAGAGCTAGACTTTTGGCTACACGGCTTTCCAGCTCCTTCCCTGCTGTGATCAGAGACTGGACACAAGGGTATCAGGACCTGTCAGTACCTAACTCCAGCCCTTTGACACCCACTTAGCATTCGTGCTTGGGAGCGACTGGTCTTTCATGGCTCAATACAAGCTGAGGACTGGGTCTCACAGCTCCATGATATCCTAAGCTATCTGCAGAATTCCCCATGGCAGCATCTGTAGTTGAAGAAGCACCAGCCTCTCTCCTGGCATGATCCTTGGGCTGACCAGGATGGACGGTCATAAGCACTGGGGCATCCAGTTTCCCATGGAGAGGCCACCTCTTTTCCAGGGAGGCCATCCCACTCACCTTTAACAAGTGAATTGTTACCTCTACCAGGTGTGAGCTGCTTCATACAGTCATATACCTGCCACCTACGCTGCCCACCAGGGCCATGTCTATGGCCAGAGAGAGAAGGAATTTGGAGTTTCCCCTTTGAGCCCAAAGGACAGATTTCCAAGGTACCATGTGGTATTTCTCCATTTGCTCCACCCACCCAAAATCCAATCTCTGCCCTTTCCTGCCCTGCTCCCTGCCCTCTATGGACCACATCACTCTGGCTTCCTTGCCCTGCAGCTCTTCGTTGGGTTTGGCCTTTGGAAGGCAGCAGCAGATCAGAGGAGGAGAGTGGGGCCATAGCACGTCTTCCCCACTCTTTCCTTGCTCCGGCCTGTGTTTCTGGCAGGGGCTGCATTCGTCCGGGCTGGCAGATCCTGTGGAACAGCCCCTCCTCCACCGCTCAGCCTTCGATGGGCTGCCTGGAGCTGCAGCAGCGTCCTGCTGTTGCACGTCCCCGGGTGCCTCGAGTCCCTTAACCCTGCCCACACCTCTGTGAATAGTCCCATTATTACATTTCTTCATTTGAGCCACCTGAGTGGTATTCAATTTCCTGACAGGGTCTGATTGAAACAGATATCTTTCATCATTAGCATCTTGTTACTCTAACACTTGTGGTCCACGCAGACACCTGTACACGTGCTTTGTTGAAACCACATCCTGAGAGAAGTATAGCACGGGCCCTAGAATCTTGACTTCCTTACTCAGGTGGGTTTTGGTCTGCTCAGAGAGTGACCCTACGTGAGCTATTTCTTTTACTCAGATCTTTAGACTACAAAAGGATCTGTTAATAATAACTAAATCTAATTATATCAAGTTTACTAAACAGCTACCCTGAAAAACACATACATAAATATATGCATATGAGTACACATACATACACTAAAATAACATTGTTGAGGGTTCAGGTATAAACTTTGCGATCACTAATGAATTGGAGAAAACAGAATAATCCCTGCTGTAGACTTGTCTGAATTGTCTCCTGTCTCTTACTGTACTGTGCACATTCTGAGGATCCTTCTGTGTATGCTCCATGTATCTTGTTTTGGGTCCAGGACTTAATTCTCTGTCTATACAATGGATTTCAGGACAGATTAAGGCTTCATTGCTAAATGACTGTGGAGTCTTGGCTTCACTCTGACTCACTTGGAGAAATGCTAGCTGCCTACCTCTTTTATTCCTTGTTTCCCATCAGAAGAGTAATCTTTATTGAATACATTGAAAACATAATTCAAGATGGCAATGGTTGCCAATGATTATTATTACTATTTTAGAATTTGAGAATCAAGAGATTTCCCCCACAAAATTGTTTTTAAAATAAAATATAGGTTTACCATATGCTGGTTCTTGACCCAGAGATTTCCCATCAATTTTGTCACTCTTTTCTCCAAGAGTATTGGTTGTTTGGATGCACTTAATCTTCCTCTTCATCAGTCTCTTCTGTCTTTGGATCTCTTCTGACACATTCACAAAACAACATTCTGGGAATGAAAGCCTTAAGAATAAATAATGAAGAATGTTCTAGATGTCTGGGATGGAAAGCTGGCTGGTCTGCCAGGAGAGTTTTCCTTCTTCCCTGAATGATTAAAATCTCTTCATTTTATAGAACACTTGGAGCACGTTGATTTGGGTCCCACAACAAGCAGCCTTGGCTTTGGTTTGGGTTGATTTTTTTCACATAATGTCAGCTGGTACTGCAACCTGCTGACTTAGATCCTATTGAGTGGGTGACAAGGACACATTTCTAAGACTTTTGCCTCCATAAGACTTGTTCTTAAAGCAAGCTAGGAACACAAGGGAAGTGTCCCTCAGGGACAGACCTCCCCCCTAACATCACGCTATCCCACTGTCTGACCGCCTGCATTCTTATTGTATATTACCCTGGAAATGGCAGGTGGGCAGACGTGTGGATGCAGTCTGTATACAAGAAGCCCCATTCTGTTCCTGGGCCCTTCACTCTTTGTGTTCTTTGCTTCTTCAGAGAGGTATTTAAAACTCATTTTAATAATAAGAGTACTTTCTGACTGAAACTTTAAAATATTTCTCTAGTCACCTCCTACACATCATACATACACACTGGGCAGAAATATCTGCCTTAGCACTTCTAGTGTGACAGTTTTAAACATCCCCAGGCTCAAGGGCTTCTGGCTTAGATATGACCCAACAGTATGCAAAAACAAAGCATCATTACCAGAGCCAGACTCTTCCCCAGCAGAGGAGGTGATGCCTGTGTGGCGTGACTTGGTGGGGAACAAGGAATATTCTCTACCCAAACTATCTCCATCTCTGTCACCATACTGGGTGTCTCATCATTAGACATGCTTCCTCTGGATGTTCAGAGACTTTTTTTAGTACTTAAGAAACACTAAATAAAGTGAGAATACACTGAAAAGTAGCACCTTAAAATATTCTTGAGCAATGAGATGTTGGTAGGTATCTTCTGACGATAAATCCTTGCAGAAGAGGACCATTTAGAGAAATGGAAACATTGAGAGTGGAGCTGGAGGGGTTCCCATGCCCAATTTCACCTGCTTCAGAATTTGGTCTTGATCAGTTCTCATCATTGTGTGTTTTTTGGCAAATTTCAGAAAGCATAGAGGAAACTAAAAGACATATATTCAAAATTCATTTAGTTTATTAAGAGAAAAATGAGCAGAAGTAGATTTTGAAACATGTTCTTTCCTGTTGACACATGTTCAAAGAATGTCTGGAGGAAATACTAAATTAAAATATGGACTGATTCAACTATTGGCATCAAATCACTTACAATGAAATATGGTTGCTATCTTGAACATGAAGAGAAAGAAAAGAAGCTTCCCAACGTTATAACTTTGTTGATGAAAACAATGAAAATCTTAATTTAGAATCTATTTTATGTTATTTTGATTTTATCATTGTGAATTCCCTTGGAGACTTTTACTCAAAGTGACTCTATTAAATCCCTAGTTCCTGATATAACTGGAGGGAAAGACTCTAATATTTAAAATATAGAATTAACAACTATAAATATTCACCTATCAATATTTCTATTGTAACATAAGTTTTTAACCTTCATTATAGAAAGACAGGAAAGGTAGTAGACAGATAGATAACATGTTAAAAAATCTTGACTAAACACATTTGGCAGAACCCTCTTTCCATCCTTTACTCAGCAATTCTATTGACAGCGTATTAAATATGGCATGTGCCATTCCCACCTTGCTAACAGAACCCCATCTCTATTCCTCATTGAAGATAACCCAAATCCCAGCTTGGCAGATGTGTCTAAGTCAGTCCAATGGAAAATCCCATTCCCTTGCCAGTGATTGGTTTCAGGAAGGCATGTGATCTTCTTTACTCCAGTGAGATGTGAGGGGGAGAGGTGCCAGTGTGCTTCTTGGAAAGGTGTGCAATCCTAAAAAGCACCTGTAGGAACAGCTGGTCCCTTCTTCCCTTTAACTTGTTGTGGCCAGATGTGACACCTAGGACACAAGGTTAATGAGTATGAGGACTGAGGATGCACACCTGAGTCTTGATAGCAACATTGAGCCACTGAATTAATCAACACTGGTGTCATCTTACACCAGAGCTTCTTGTTATATGATACAATGAATTTCCTCATTGTTTAAGTCCTTTCATGTTAGGTTTTCTGTTACTTGCAGCTGAAAGTATTCCTTGTTGGTACAAAATACACGAAGTCCTCAAGAAGCTACTGATCTCACAGACAAATAGACTGAATAAATAGGAACAATATGATAAATGCTGATAATAATATTGGGCAAGATTTTGACTCTATCACCTCTAAGGTTTCCTCCTGCTTTTAGAAAAAGGAGAAAGCACTTCCATCTCGAATGATCAGGAAACACTGTGTGGAGAAGGTGGCATTTCCGCAGGACTTGAGTAATAGGGTAAGTACTTGACTGGCATAGAGTAGTGAGTAGAAAATATTCCTACTTGATAGTAAGGAAGTGAGAGGAGAGCAGTAGAAGAAAGAGTTGCTAGAGCAATATTATGAAGAGAGGTCAAGGTAGAAAGAAATCCACAATGAGGTTGATGGCTGATTTTCTGGGAGTGGGAAAAATGCTCATGGAGTTTCTTACCATGAGTTCTGTGGAATCCAGGCCCCTTGATATGCTATAGGAAAAGAAATGTTCTGTGGTCCAGAAAATTTGAGAAACTTAGCATGCTGTATCCCCACATAACTCACTGTACTGCTTGGTAAATCTTACCATTCAAACCTGAGAAGTCCTAAAGACCAGAACAAAACAGAACTTCTTTGTTCTTGTTTAGCTACCTGTTTGTTGCCCAAACTTTTGAACCATAGAACTCTTTTTTTTTTCCTGGGGACAACTTTTATTATTACACCTATGACTAGTGCTTCATGGCACAATCTTTGAGAAAGACTGGGTGAAAGAGAAGACTCTAGAAGAGGCTTAAAAAGAGAATTTGGAGAACAGGAAGAGGGCGTGGTAGTAAAGAGACAAATAAGTGGTCAGAGGGGTGAAAAGTATCAGGACAGAGAGTGTGAAAAGAGGGGCAGAGAATACTTCAAGGGAAAGCTGGTGATCAGTGAAACAGTACAAAGAAATCAAAGGCAGTGAGGATTAAGAAAACCCACAGGAGTCACTGATAATGGATTTCACTTGTGCAGTGAGAAATAAAACAATTCGTCAGGATGACAAGAGAGAGGAAGAACTTGATTATGAAAAAACGAACTTTGATTATAAAAGAAAGAAAAGGGATGATAAATTGAGGAGCAAGCATGTCCAAGTGAGTATCTTTCATGAATAGATAGGTCTGCACACACGCATACAAAAGTAATTAAGCAGGGGAGAGAGGAAGGGAAGAGAATAGAGAGAAAGAAGGAAGAAAGGAAGGTTTAGTCCCCAGATGAAGAGAAGGTTCCCCTCTGTAGAAATATTCCCTCTCGACCAGGAGGAAAAGATCAGCAGTTAGACAGCAGAGTTCTAAGAGGAGAGAAAAAAGGAAAACAAATGTCCTCAAATCAGTTTGTTGCTGAAGTAGGTGAAGTGATAGAGTCTAGCAGGGTGGGAAATAGGTGCCCAGGAAAGATGAAGCATGTCTGGAGGAGTTATTGTGGCTAGTAATAGAGACAACGAACCAGAGAAGAGTGAAGGAACTTCTAGAGCACAGTGAACACCTTACTCTGGAGCTGCTGGGCTAGCCCACTAGGGTCCTGCGATTTTCTGCAGCAGCTCTTTCAGCTAGAATCTGAGAAAGAAGTGGTGGGCTTAGGCAGCTCCATGGCAGAAGGTTAAGAGGGCAGGGGAACCTGGAGTTAACACGTGGGCCTTGTTAACATGACTGTCTTGTTCAGACGGAAAAGAGGTGAGATGTGTCCAGAAGAGAGCTCCTAGACTGGGCTACATTGCAAGAGGGCCTGTGATTTGAAATTCTAACGAGAAAAGAAAGTTTATACTCTGGACTTTGGAGAGAAGAAGAGGAGAATTTAAAAAATTATAGTAGGTAGGAGAGTTTACAAAGTTCGAGACCTAGAAGAAATAGCATGATAATTATGTTGTTGCTAAAACCCATCAACGGTCTCATCAAACAACACTGAGAATTCAGTAGATCATGCTTTTGTTGATGTGTCTCTTCTCAGCCTTGTGGCCTTTTCATCAGTACTTGCTATAGTAGTTGTGTCATTAGCATATCAAACCTTATACTTATTAAGCCTTGCAAAAAACCGTGCTTTATATTTTATCCTATATTCACCAAGATTACTTTCAGTATTATTTATATGGTACATCCTCAGTGAGGTAACTTAACTAAAATATTATTTGTATTTATATTGGTTTGCTCACATTGAGCCCACTTATTATTGCTCTTCCATTTTTGACTGTTTTGTAAGGGCTTTTCATATATTAAAGATATTAGCTTTGGTGGGAAATGTTTTCAATACAAATGACAAACATTTTGTCTTATGTATTTGGGTATCGTCTATGGTGTTTTTGCCTTACAAAAGTCTTAAAGTTTTATATACTCTAATTTACTGATGGTTTCTTTAAGCTTTCCCCTCTTAAACATTATTTACAATTTACCAACATATTTAGTATTTATCATGATTTTATTTCTTCATGAAAAATCTTTGACCCACCTGGAATGTATTTATCATAAAGAGTAGGATAAGGATTCAGGGATTGGTGGTTGGGGCAGGTGGGAGGGGAAGGTCATGCATGTACATGTGTGTCGTGCATGTCATGTGTGTTATTTGGTCAATCATTAGCCTTTGGAAAGAGTATTTCTATCATACTTACATTTCTATTTGAATTCATTCTCAATGAAAAATTATGGAATACTGAATCAATTAATCAGTAATATTTATTGAGGTCCAGTTTGGTCATCGCAATTACTGAGTCTCTCTCATTAATGAACTTGATCATCTCCTTCAAAATTCCTACTACTTTGCCTGTTGTGACTTTATTTTATGAAACCATTTTGATTAAACAGTTCAATTGCTTTCAGTGTAAGATTATTCTTTTTAACAGATATGGTTCTAATATGAAAAGATGACATATTTGGCATGGGCCATATCCCAGTGCTATATCTGAGCTGTTCAGATATAAATGGCAGTGTTCTGTGATAAGGTCTCCCACCTTCAATGGATCATTTCCTTCTTCAACAATATTTATTTCCTTCCCTTCCCTTCCTGCCTCCACCTTTTTTCTGATCTTTATTACCTAGTCTTTCCCTGGTATTTTTCCCTTGACTTGGCCTACATATTGACCCCACTCTTCTCCCTAAAACACTATTAGGCTCATACAATCCTCACCTTCCTCTGTGCAAGGTTGGGGGACATCCCCATAAGCCTGGAACTCAGAAAAGCGGTGAGGGCTGCAAACCTTCCTTTGGCAGTCATCGTGGTTGAAAGGATTTTCACATATGTAAATCTTTTAGGACACATACTACAGACAGTGCGAACGATCTGCCTTGGGTTCAGCGACATCACGGGGACCACCCCATGTGGGACTTTCCTCATCCCTCCCATAACATTTGAACTCAGTGAAAATGAACATCAAAGGCCTCCCTGAAGAAGAAAAGAAAAAGCAAAGGTGTCACAAAAGAGCAGCATAAGGCCTGGAGAAAAAGCTGAGATAGGGACAGTGTGTGACCAGGCAGCCTGCCCCAGGAGTGCTGGGATATCCCCGCTTGCCAAACTCTCAAGCTCTTTTCCTGTGGTGGCTCCTTAAGCCAAGATCCTGCATCAAGGCAACTCTCATCCATTGCAGTCACTTCATAACTGACTTGGAGAGGAGGAGGTGAAAGGGGTATTGCGTTACTGAGCTCAATAACAGTGAATTAGAAAACATATCTTCAGATTTAATAAAGGAAGATAATTAATGTGCAAAATATGTTCTGATTAAAAATGGAGGTAGAAGAAGACAAAACAAATTTCCCTCCAGGCCACGTTCATCCCCGCCATCCTTCCACCAAGGGGGCACCATAGAGCAGTTAGTTATCTGAAGTATTCAGATTTAAGTAGCTTAGGAGAAGGCAGTATTCCATGTGCCCCAACCCAGCTGATCCAGTGTCTCTAAATTGAGGTTAAGGCCAAAGCCCCAGCTCTAAGTCAAGCAGTACTTTGCTTTCCTTTAAAGCAAAAGCAAAGCAATTTTTCCTGAGTGCTTCCATTTTAAGGACCTCATGGGAGGGATGGCTGTAATCTGAGGTGGGATTTACATTTTATTGGGATTTTGGATATAATATCATCATACAGCACCCGTATCATTCCCCACTCCAATTTTCAAAGCTGTCATATCTTTACCATAATTGTTAGCAGATTCGTTTATCAAATTAGCTAAGCCATTACTGGACAGAAATCAAGGCCCAGAGGATGGAGGGCTACAAGGAAGGGACTCAGAGAAATTTTGCCAAATACTGATCTCAAGTGCTGGGCTGGGAAAGGTTGGGCCTTGGAAACCTTGGTGTTGAGAAAAATTTTCAAAGGAAGCTAAAAGGGAATGAATAGGAAGGGCTTGAAACAGATCTGCTTTGCAGCTGTGTCTACAGGGCAGTGCTTCTCAAACTACCTGTGGGGAAGACCAGGTTTGAGGGGGGATTTAGTTTGCTAATTTGTTTACTTTTAGTTTCAGTCCATTGTGAACTGATATGTTTACACAACACAAATAAATAGAAAAACTAATTAAATAAAAAACAAAGGCATACAAAATACATGCCCAGTTCTTTATTAAATTGCACAAACTACATTTCATTAATAAAATAAATTAATATAGAGCCACGTTAAATAGCTGTTACAGTTTCTAAATTCTGACTCTCAATTTCTGTCCCCATCTTGCTCCGGATCAGTAGTAAACAGGTCACAGACTGACACAGGTCTGCGAGCCACGAATCTGAGGAAGCAGGTGTCTGGGCCATTGAAGAAAGGCAGCCCACGGGTAGAGCCACACACGTGGCCTTTGGAGCATCGGGGCAGCTGCTCTATAAGGGTCTCCTGAAACACGAGAGGATCAAAAACAACATCTCTAAGAGCAGCTAACGAGGGCAGCTAAACAGAACCCAGTAAAGGGGAACCGCAAGGCCGCAAGGTGTAAAGCCAGTCCCGGCTGAACACGGCCTTGCACTTGCTCAGCGCGGCACAGCTGCCGTCCAAAGCAAACACGGCCCTCCCCGCAGCAGACTCAACAGAACAAAAACCAACATCCAGAAATAAAGTAGATCGCCGAGCTCATCATGTTACACAGCCCACTGTTCTCAAATCCAGAATCCTGAATATAATAACAAATGATACTATTAACTAGCACATCGGTCTGAAGCCAAAACGAAATAACTCATTATTAGGAACCAACGTGATTCTCAGAAGTTTCCAGGTCAGTTACAAGAAAGAGTTATGAGACTGTCTTCCCATTGAACTAAATCTCACCCATGTCTAATTGCAGTGTGCACGGCTCAATCCTTTTTCCCTTCGGCACAGCCAGCTTTCCTCTTAACACATCTGAGCCCCCAGGACTTCTCAAAGCAAGGCAGGCATGTGGTCAGGTTGAAAGGAGCATGGAGCCTGGAGCCAGCACGTAAGGGCTTAGGGGCCACCTGCTAGCTCGGTAATCAAGGCCCTGAGCTTCAATGTCTTTATCCATAAAACAAGACTGATGACAAGCACCGTCCTGGAAATGCAGCTGAAAACGTTTAGCAATTTGTACAAAGCTTTGTGGGTGTCAGTCCTCACTGCACAGAAATATGCAGCTGAGAGCTGTTTGTAGCCATGCCCCCCACGAAGCTTTGTCTTTCACACCGTTGATTTCTTCCTCCGAGGTCAGAACACGTCTACACATCACAGGCCATCCTCCTGATGTCCCCAACGCTACTGGGGAACTCACATCATCCTGTCTGCCTTCTTCAAAAGGAAGTGGTACCTGAGGGACATCAAGGCACGTCAACAGTGACAGACATGACTTGAAATTCACAGGAACATTTGGGTGGAGCCACAAGTTTGGTTTATTAATTTTGTGGCTTTTTGGAACCGGCTCCTCCTTATCTCACCTTGTACTCCTTCTGGCAGGAAGTCGCTGCTCTGCCTTGGTTTTGTTCATTCAGTCTAACATGCAGAAAACATGTTATATGCAGCGTCCCTGTAAAATGAAAGCAGGCTATTAATACTTATCAAATCCTGTGCTCTGGCAGTGTACTTAGTAACATACGAGCTACTTCATGTCAGGCAAGTGATTTGGTCCAGGTTGTAAGCTGTGTAGCCTTAGGCAATTCACATAGCCTCTCTGAGCTTATTTCTTCAGTTATAACATGACTATAATAGTTATTCTGCCTTCTTCAAATACATAGATGTGAAAACATAAATGATCGTGTAAAGAGAATTAGAGAAATAACTGAAGGCATTTTACTTATATATTATTAAATTCTAATGTATAATATATAATTATACTATTATTTATTATATTCCTACTTTCTTGTCCCAGAAAACAGCAGTTTGGTAGGAGTCTCTTGCAATCTTCTAAGCATCATAGCTTTGGGCTTTAATTCTCCTTTCCAAAAAAAAAAAAAAAATGGAAAAGAGATTGCATATATCTTAGAAAAGAGAAAGTAAGTTTTGTTGATTTAATGCAAATTTTGGTCAATGTTTCTAGAAAGCAATTGAAGTTCTGGTGCCTGATTTATCTGTTTGTACTCATTTTATAATGTTTGCACTATTGGTTAGTACCCAGCACAAGTAGAATCTTGTAGAATTTTAAGTCTAATACCCTTTGTAATGAAGGTGAAAATACTTTTAGAAGGCCTGGCAATGCATTGTCATCTGTCCCTGAGGAAAAGAGGAAATGCAGTTCTTGATTTTTAAAAGTTATTATTATTAAAGTCCTGGATAAACACATGGTCATTTTCATTTAAAAATGAGTGAAATAGAGACTCTGAATCAAAAATATGTTTCCAATGTTCCTCTTTAATAACATTATGAAATCTCCCAAAAATGTAACTAAAATTTAACCAAATTCAGTTGAATTTAGAAGAAACGACATGACCACGAATAAGTTTGCTGCAAAACATATGGGTTCAGGCTTTAGCTAAGCCACATGGTGAAGAAACCATGATCTGTGCAAGGTTCCATGTCTCTCTTTATCATAAATCTATGTCCAAATGAAAAATAGAGAGGAATGAAATATGATAGGCACCATTTTATGCCAGGAAAAATAGTATTACTTTAGAGCAATGAACATCTTTGAACTCTGCAACTTCATTAAGTTCTTAAGGTGTGGGTATTTTTCATTCTTTCACCATTTATAACATGAGTACTCTTATGCAGATATTGGATACAGGTACCTCCAGAAAAGAGTTTTTTTATTGCACACATACCTCTCCCCGAAAGGTGCTAAAAGCACAAACCTGAAACTCTCCAACTGATATACACTTTTAAACTCGGGTGTGAAAAATCTTATCTCTAGAGCTTGTGGTGAGAAACCCAAAACTTGCAAGAACAAAACTCAGACTTCAGAATCTTCTTCTTTTATCAGTAGGATCCAAGTATTTCATCTGGGCTTCTTAAGTCTAAGTCATTAAAATGACTAAGTTTTCTTCTTTTTCTCTGTTTTTCCTAATAGCTGGGGCTTACATGACTCCAGAGTGTAAGTATCTCTTCTATCTCCCACATACAAGCACTAAATTAATTTCTAGTGATTCTGTTATTACATTATAAATGAAAATGATTTCTATCCTTCTGAACTGTAACGTGTCATATAATTTTTCATCAGTAAAATTGTAATAACTATTAGGTAGAGTTGTTTTATTTTTTAGCTTTGAAAATAATGTAGTGACTGTCATCAGAAGAATTACATGGAACAACCTGCTTGGATCTTTTATGTGAAATCCTTTGGTTTGCTTTTGTAGGTTTCAATATGGAGATTATTGGAGGGAAAGAAGTGTCACCTCACTCCAGGCCATTTATGGCTTCCATCCAGTATGGCGGGAAGCACGTCTGTGGAGGGGTTCTGATCGCTCCACAGTGGGTGCTCACAGCAGCCCACTGCCACTTTCGGTGAGTCCTCCACACTCTTCCACATACACGTTTTTCCTGCAAGTTAGCTAGAAGAGAAGCTTCCCTCTCCTGGGTGAGAACTCTATCTACTGTTAGCTTCTGTGATCACTGACCATCTGGTGGGGTTTATTTACCCTTTTGCACATCCATGTTTTCTGTCCTGGGTTTTCCTTTTTCAGGGAGAACTTCTTGCTCCAGGCAAGCCATTAGGCAAACTCAAGTCCTCTGTATGATGCCAGGAACGCAGCAATGGCAGTACCTGAAGCAGTTCTCCTGACCCTTTTAGGCCACAATGCTTGTGAGGAAATTGGACAACCGGAGCTTGCTCTGTGCTTTTTAACTTCCCCATTTTACAAATGGGCCATAATCATGATCGGTCTTGCTTCATGGGGTTTGGGAATTAAATGGTATCTACTTAAGTATTTTAGCATGCTCAGCACACTTAGGAGGCACAAAGAGGTTGCAGCTATTGTTAGGAGCATGATGTGGGAGAGAAGCCTGGCTGGCCAACGGCTCTCCAGACCCACTCTGTCAACTCCTAGCCCTCACCACGGGCATCTGAGGCCCAAAGTACGGGAACCACAGCTTTTCCAAGAGGAACAACTTTCCCAGATTGGAAAAAAAGTTATAGATGATTTGTAAAAAGTTATAGAGAAAGAGAGTGTGAGAGTTATTTTTCTGGGATACTTGGAATGAAAGCTTTTCAGAAGATAAGGTACAACCTCCCAAAGTCCATTTTACCCTAGGATTGATTCTCTCATTTCAGCTAATAAAGTACATCTTGAGATGCTGCAACCACCCCTTAAGAAAAAGCAGCAGGAAACTAATTTGGTATTTGTTATTTTGTTTGTTTGCTTGGGTTTTTTTGTTTGCGTATTTTTTCCTTTATGTTTCCTGTCTGAATAAGCTGAGAGGGAGCCTTCTCTTTTTCTTACAAACGTTATAGCATTTCACTTAAGAATCTTTCTTTGTCATAATGGTTTGCCCTCTAGGCGTCAGCTATCCCTAAAAAGAATAACTGAGCTGACTTGCTTCTCCATGCTTTGAGGGTTTTGTCTGATGGCTCCATTTTAATGGAACTGTTTGATCACAAATTGGATGTTTTGAAGCCTGCAAACAGGGAGAACTTGTTTTATTTCTAAGTAGCAAGCTGCTGATTTCCAATGGTTACTTTATTTCAATGTTGTTCTTGCCCTGATAGAAATCACACTTGTGTCCCCGTCACTTTTGTCCTCCTCTCCAGAACACTTACCCCTTGGGACCAGTGAGGCAGAGGGTAACTCATAAATGTTCATTCAATGCAAAATATGCACATGTTCAAATACATTTTTGGTACATTTTCAAAGGGACTATAACCTCCCCAGAGCATGATTTATAAATGCTCAACAAATGCTGGATAAATTAGAGGGTTTTCTTCTTTCTTTCTTTTTTTTTTTTTTTGCTAAGCCTAAAACATGGTATATGAAGTAGTCCTTCACAAACCATAAAATACTATAGGAAGGCAAATAATATTATTAAGTTGAATTTTAAATTTTGTCAAGTGGATTTGACTCAAGAGACGTCGATTCCCAGATTGGAGAAAAGAGATTATATAAAAAGACTGGAGATAGATCTTGGAGTTTTGAAAAGAAAAAAAAAAGCTATTGCTAAATATCATTTTAAGTGGCTAGAGTATAAAGAACTCCAAAATATGTGGATCAGATTTCCTCTACGGGACACTTGGGTACAAAAAGTAGGCAGATCAGTGCTTGGAAAAATATTAAGCTTTATGAAATTCAAAATATTTATGAAATAGTTCAATGGTGGCTTCCCACAAATGTACTCCCAAGTATCCTGTTGGAATGAAGAGTTTACCCCAGGCCTCTTGCTCAGCGAAATGGTGAAGAGCGCCAAATCCAGGGGGGCTCCCTTCTCACCACCCATCCGCACGGCTTCCCCCGTAGTGTCTTGGCCCCTTTATTAGTTGCCATGTAAAATATAAAATGAAACTGGTAAAAAAAAAAAAAAAAAAACTTCCTGTATAATCTTTTCAGCATTTTAACTTACCAGAAGCAAAACTGTCACCAGCTGTTGTCCACTGTCCTCCCGACCCCCTAGACCCCTCCCCTGCCTGGAAAGTTATAAGATGGAACCCACCACAGCCCTTCCACACGGCCTCACCCCATCTCACTCAAGACTCCCAGAGGGAAAGGGGAAACATTTGAACTCTGGATTCAAACTAACTGAGCTTTAATGCTGCCTGGGTATGCATCCTGGAGTCTCCACTTAGCAGTATCTGTGGAATGTTTTCCAGTTTGTCAATTTACCTGAACCTCAATTTCCTCATCTATAAAATGGAGACCATCATAGACCAGCACTGTTGTGAGGTTTGAATAGGAAAATATGTAGAATGCTTAGCACAGAACTCAAGAACTTAACAGATGTTATCAAGTATTCTTATATGACTATCTCTGTCTTCCGTGGTGATAACCAAGGAGCTAATCTGATGATCCAGCTGGGTTGATGTGGTAGGACAGGGCAAACCTCCCTATCTGACAGCCACACCACGTCCTTCTCTCTCTATTAGGCAAGAGATCTCCAAGATAGAGGGACCCTGCCTCTGCTGCCAGACCTCAGGGGGTGGGTCTAAGCAGAAACATTGCTCAGCATCTAGCCAAGAACGTAAGAGCCTGGGAGGAGCTTGGCACTGGGCTTAAAGAGGAGCTGGGGGAAGAGCACTGGATTTGGAGCCACAAAAGCTAAATTTGGGTGCTGATTTCCATACTTACGAGGTGAGTCACCTTGGACCAACCAGATAACACCCTTTTACTAATGAGGAACATATAGCCTATCGGCTTTAACAACGGAGGACAGTTATTGTTAGGCTCAATCGAGACAATGTTTACAGATGTCTTCAGCAGACAGTGAAGAGACTGACTGTCAGCCATCCTGTGGTTCTGCTCTGTATGTAATTCTGTTCTAGGCAAGTCCAAGGTGGGACTCGTGAAGCCACGTTTCAAACAGACACCTCCAGGTCATTCTGAAGCAGGTCTGAAGACCACACTTAGAGAAATACGGTGTTGTGCAGACGAAAGACACTGGTATTATTACTTCTCCTCTGTGTGAATTCAGACGAGGTTTAGCTTAGGAGGTGAGATCTGAAAATCAAGTTATTCCAGGTGTCCCATGGGCAGAAAAATCGCTCTTAGTAGTGCAGATTACAGTTGAAAGGTATCTAGAAATTGAAAGTTCAGAAAGCATAATGGTCTGCTTGGGTTGTTTTGGTATTCACATGTCCCAGTGGAGATGAAAATAACGAAAACATTTCAAAGACAATAGCTAGTCAAGGAAATTAGTTAAAATATGAAAGAAAACCAGAAATTTTCTCAGCATTCCTCCCTTGGTCAGAATCCACCTTCCACACCTTGCCTTTGTACCGAATTTGGAGCCTTCTGCATGTGAATTATTTAGGCACATATCTACTTTTTGTTATAGCATTAATCCTGGGGATTTTGTATCATCCTTCCCCTCTAAAGCTTTGGGTTTAGTGAGTATGTTGAATTTGAATTTGAATCAATCCTAGGAAATCCAATCCACATCCTATGAGAAATTTCAACCCCATCCTGATTTTGCAATAGGCAAACATTTCAACAAATAGAGCTGGAATTCCCAAAATAAACCAAAATAAACTCCTTTGGTAGAAACCAAAAGTGGTCATGCCAGACAGTCACAGCTCTGCCATACGCAGACCCACTCCTCTGCAGTCAGAGCTCATTCTCCAAACTCAAAATGATCACGTCTTCCTTTTTTCTGTATGTTTCTGTGCTTTTTAATTTTTAGTAATCTTTACTTATCTGTATGCATGAGTACATATGTTTTTGGTGTAATCTACCTTGCTCCCTTTTTTAAGTAACAAAGAAATAGTTGTATGCATACAAATAAATACTGTTATTTTACAGCCTTTCTTTTTCCATGAAAAGATTTGAGGAGGCTTCCTCACCTCAAATGCAATGAAGACACACTTTGCAATGGGATATTACCTTATCCCATAGTATACAAATGGCTCCAAGGTGTTGCCAAGATCTCAAAAAAATCATTTCTACTTTTAACACTGGCCATAAATGTAATTTTATCCAATGTACAGTGAATCAGATCGATTGTGGCATTATTGAAACACTAGAACTATGTTTTATATATACGCTAGAATTGTGTATGACCAGGGATTAAAAAACAAAATAAAACAAAACAAGAATACTTGTGTTTCTTCTCCTGACTCACCAGTTTGTGCTATATAAATATCCACAATGAAATGGCTACTAACCTTAAAGTATCTTCATTTCCAATTAGGAATGTTTTTTCACCTTGAGAAAAGTTTTCCTTTCTCGTCCAAATCATCTTTCTAACTGAGGGGCCGGGATGTGTGAGCATATCTGACAGGCATGTGATGGGCCTTGCTTCCCCACGTGGCCCTGAGATGAGATCTAGACATACCGATGAGCAAGCGTAGAGTGAGAGCTTCGCCTTAAACGTGAACAGACTTAACACTGGGAAGATCAAAAAGTTCTGGAGTTGGGCGATAGTGGAGGATGAACAACAATATAAATGTACTTCATTCCCACCAAACTGTACATTTAAAAATGGTTAAAAATATAAATTTTATCATAACAAAATTCAGTATGAGGTATATTTTACTGCAATAAAAAAAAAATACCCTTAATGGGTAGTTGGTATAAATCTCAAGCTACAAACTCAAGAAATATAATTTCCTTTATTTTTATATAAATGAACATAATTTTGTTACAAACTTAATCCAAGTCAATTAATAGTTCACTGCTTTTTCCCCACAGTTGGATATAAGTTTTGATATTCTTCTGCAATGCTAGGGTGGGATTAAGGGCAAGACATTTGGCCCTTGATATCAATTCAAGCTGGGGGCCACTGAGACCTCTGTCACTCCATCTAATTTTAAGCAGGTTACCTTTGAGATAGTCCTTGTTTCTGTATATATATGACCCTCTCCACCATCTCCACTCCCCACTGGGGGATTTGGAAGTGATTCTATTACTTTTATTCTCTTTTCTTTTTCAGGTTTGACAAAAGCCAGTCTCCCACAGTGGTTTTAGGAGCACACTCTCTCTCAAAGAATGAGGCCTCCAAACAAACATTTGAGATTAAAAAATTCATACCATTCTCAAGATATATATTAGATCCTAAATCAAATGATATCATGCTGGTCGAGGTATGTAGCATTGCCTTCCTTCAATTTTGCCAACATTCTTATCAGCATGGCTCAATTAGTTAAATCATCTACACAAAAGCATTTTGTTAGCACCCTCCCATGTTTGAGGTGATGTAACATATTCTTTAAGGGCCCATGTTACTCCATATACTGCCTTGAAAGAAACAAGAAAATTTATCACAAATGCATCAGGGCTATGTTTATATAAGGAAAAACAGCTCTGATGCTCACATATGTAGGAGAGGAATATCTCACAGGCTCAAGGATTCACACTGAAAGCTTTTTTCTCAAATGCTTTTCTCATTAGCAAGTGAAAAACACAGCAGTCATGTGTACAACAGAGCCAAGCAAGTGATTTCAGGGACTCAGAAGTGAGTTACAACTTAGTCTAGACCATACATAGACTAGTCCGAACTTAGTCTAGACCATACTCAAGGGTCCTATCCAACAGAAAACAACCCAGCCCTGAAAGTCATGACCTATGGATGTTATTCCACAGAAAACCATCCAATGCAGGGCAAAGGCCAGTTTGTTCAAGACTGGGCAAAATTCCTGCTCTGTATAAGCTCCCTCCCCAAGTATCAGTGAACTCCACAGGGAATGGAGACTGTGTTCAAAAAAGCAACAACCACAAATGCAGCTGCAGGCTACCACCAAAGTAGATTCAAGAAAAGGGACACCCTCCTAAGACAGAAGGACCACACATAAATGCTCAGGCTAACAGAAGAATACTACTAGAAAAGGATGATAATTTATTCTTTTTTCATTCTGTCAGCTTCAAACAGCTGCAAAACTCAGCAAGCAAGTTCAGCTGCTCCAACCAAGATCCAAAAGCTATCTTAGAGCTGGAACCAAATGCCAGGTTACTGGCTGGGGAGCCACCAACCCAGAGACTTTAAGCCCCTCTGATACCCTGCAAGAAGTCACTGTTACCGTCATAAGCCGAGAAGTTTGCAACAGCCAAAATTACTACAACCGCCACCCTGTCATAACCAAAGACATGGTGTGTGCAGGAGATGCCAGAGGCCAGAAGGATTCCTGCAAGGTAAGAGTCTCTCGTTCACACGGGCATCTCAAAGGACTATATCGCAGCCATGGCTCTATTTGCTCACTAATGCTGAGGAGGAAGGGCATGGAGAATAAAAATTTTCTCTCCATTCTTGCACAGCATTCTCTATGCTTTTTCATCTGCCAATGTGAATGGGTCATAAAACCTCCCACAGTGCTTAATAAGCACTCATTAAATGTCTGTTAATCAGGATAACAGACTGGTTTTGACAACTTTTACAGGCTTCTATAAGAGGTGTTATCATCCTTAGAAAGTCTACCCTAAAGTCACTAGTGGTGATTAGAAGGTAACTTATCCAAAGAACCACCTTTCAAATTAATTAATAAGGAGGTCTCATAAAACTCAAAGCAAGAAGTTCAAATATACAGTATGTATTTCTTAAATAATGTTGACTATCTTAGTCTGTTTGGGCTGCTATAACCAAATAAACTGGGTAGCTTATACATAACAGAAATTTATTTCTCACAGTTCTGGAGGCTGGGAAGTTCAAGATCAAGGCACCAGCAGATTTGGTGTCTGGCGAGGACCCACTTTCGGGTTCACAGACGGCCTCTTCTCACCCCACCCTCACATGGTGGATGGGATGAGGGGTCTCTCTCAGGCCTCTTTAATGAGGGCATCAATCCCATTCCTGAGGATTCCACCTCTGTGACCTATTCACCTCCCTAATCTCCTAATACTATCATCTTGGGAGTGAGAATTGCAACATATGAATTTGGGAGGGACGCAAACATTCAGACCATACTGCCGATTAATAAAAAGAAATAACAGTCATTATATTTTTCAAAATCTTTTGTTTACTGAGATAGAAAAAAATTGGGTGTTCATGTTTATAAGTGACTAATATGTAGCAGATGGATTACTAATATTTTAAAAATTAGAATACAATATTCAGATCATATTACATGAAGCATTATTGGAGGAAAGGGTATGATGACTTCCAATGTCCTATTATCTGCAGTGCCCCAAGACTCTCGCCCTCCTGAACATCTGTTAGCGTGGCTGACCGGAGTACAAGGCACCGCAGTTTGCAATGTGACCAGCAGCAGAGGCAAAGGCTGGTCTTCAAATTTAAAAGGCAGCTCTTTATCTGAAGGACCATGCCATCCCCTCTATAACTCTTTCACTTCTTTTGACAGTCACATGTTTTGTGGTTAGAATGAGTCTTCAAAAATCATTCATTCAACAATATTTACTAAGTGTGATGTATACTAAAGCTGTCCAGAAAGTATCCAGCCATGTAATATGAAAAAATGTATTAACAATGGCTGCATACTTTCCGAACAGCCCTCATGTACATAGCATTAAGTTTAACCATAGAAGGATGCAAAATAAAAAAGGAAAAGAGTAACAGAGAATATAGTCCCTGCTATCAAGACATTTACTACAATACGTTGCTGTTTTCTACTTGTCTCAATAACATCTTGATTTCAGGTCTGTGAGCACCAAAATGAAATCCACAACCTAAAAAATTTCTTTTAGGCTGAGCGCAGTGGCTCACACCTGTAATCCTAGCACTCTGGGAGGCCAAGGCGGGTGGATCGCTCAAGGTCAGGAGTTCGAAACCAGCCTGAGCAAGAGCGAGACCTCGTCTCTACTATAAATAGAAAGAAATTAATTGGACAACTAAAAATATATGTAAAAAATTAGCCGGGCATGGTGGCACATGCCTGTAGTCCCAGCT
>CAUYRT010035138.1:0-18586 GCA_963574885.1 Lepilemur ruficaudatus
GAGACCTCGTCTCTACTAAAAAATAGAAAGAAATTAGCTGGGCAACTAAAAATATATAGAAAAAATTAGCCGGGCATGGTGGCACATGCCTGTAGTCCCAGCTACTTGGGAGGCTGAGGCAGAAGGATTGCTTGAGCCCAGGAGTTTGAGGTTGCTGTGAGCGAGGCTGATGCCACGGCACTCTAGCCCAGGCAACACAACAGACTCTGTCTCAAAACAAAACAAAACAAAACAAAACAACATGACACTCTCCCACCAACATCTTGGTGCTGAAAATTGGTAAGACTGCCTGCTGTGGGACCTTTGAAACAAACATGAGGTTTGGGTCCAGGCACCTTTTTTTTGTTGGAGGTTCCCAAGACCACCCTGAGATTCAATGACTCACCAGAAGTATTCGCAGAACTCAGAAAAGCTATACCCATGGCAATGGCTTATTACAGTAAAAGGCTACAGACTAAAGTCAGCAAAGGAAAAGGACAGAGAGCAGAATCCACCTGGAGAAACCAGGTGCAAGCTTCCAGTCTTCCTCTCCTAGAGCTTAATTCTCCCAGCAACGATGTGACAACGCACGGAGTCCATGTTCTCCTTGACTTATGATGGGGTCATGTCCCGATAAACCCATCATAAAGTAGAAAATTACAAGTTGAACCACGGTTACGTCAGGGCCATCTGTATTGCCAGCAGGGGAAGCTTCCTGGAGCACA
Source organism: Lepilemur ruficaudatus (assembly GCA_963574885.1). NCBI lineage: Eukaryota > Metazoa > Chordata > Mammalia > Primates > Lepilemuridae > Lepilemur > Lepilemur ruficaudatus. Next base: position 705 of record CAUYRT010035138.1, read on the forward strand.
TATGTAACTGACTTCAGGTTCTCATTCTTCAGTCTCTCTAGAGGTCAAACTGTAATAGTGTGGCCCAGGGCCTGAGGGGAACAAAAGCAAGGTATTTACCTTAAATCACATTGTTAGCATAAACTATCCAACATGGCTCAAGCTCTCAGCTGTCCAAAGATACTCCTATCAGGCAGAGTACTCCAAGTGCTAGGAGGTATTTCCCAGGAGCAGGTCAAGAGCCAGTCCCTTCTTTGGAACACACAAGGTATGAGTACCCCAAGTCTGCTGAGCTAGCCCTTACTGCACACACTTGCACCTGGGCCTGGTTCTTCATTTGTAGGCAGCCTCTGCAGCTCCAGGTCATGCCAACAGAGGCCAGTCACCAAACAAGAACAGTGGAAGCCACAGCTGATCTGGGCTCCGTGCCCTCCCAGCAGAGTGAGCACCAAAGATTCCAGACCCAAAGACTCACCCACCTTCCTTGCACAGGGGCCCATGCAGCTGATGTGTTCTCCTTGGTGCCTTCACTGTACCCATGGGAGCCTTGCTGTGTCCACCCCTTCTCCTTCCTGGGTCTCTGTGTCTAGTGGGAGAGGCCCTGATGTGCCCCTCTCACCACCACCACACAGCCTGTTATCAGCCCTGTCCCCACCAACACTACTGCCCCTAGCATCCTGAAAGGGGCCCAGCTGTCTCCTTTCCCTGAAGCCCTCTCACTCAAGGACCCAGGGACCAGCTGGGTCAAATGGTACATGCATAGCTCTATCTAGTGTCGTACCCAAAAGTGTCTCTCCCCACGGAATTCCAGGTCTGATGCAAGTGCCTCAAGTCTTCGCAACCTCACAGGCAGTTTCTTCTCCACCTTGTCAACCCCCTGGTGGATGAGAAAAGGCAACCTCTGTCCCCCACCTTGTAGACGTGTTCCAGGACCCAAGTGCCCACTCCAAAGCCCACAAGGAACCCCTGAGGGTCCTTATACGAACACATGCCCATGCTACCTAGGCCTGCCAGAGCCCGTAAGCCAATGAGCCTCTCCCAGGAGTGCAAGTAAAACAGGGTTATACTAATCCATCCCCAAAAGACAACATATGTGAAAAAAATAATGTCAACTATTGAAAGCTGTATAAATAGAAATGAAGAGGATTACTGGGTTTTTGTGCTGGCTGAAGGTTTTTCTCCATGGTATGACTTGAAGTATACATAACTGAGGAGGAAGGAGACACTGTGGTTTGCACTTACACTACAGTGCAAATCACTGATGACAGAACCCTGCAGAGGGCTGTTTATGACCAGGCTAAAGGCAGGACTAGCAGGCCTCACCGACACCCCGAGAGCTAGGGAGCAGGACACAAAGGCTAAGCAGCATTGTGGTTTGTCAGAAGCCTGGCCCCCAAGAGGACAGAGCAGTTATTGTGACTTGTTCTATCAGGGTGGGGTCTGCCAATGGGTGCCTCACCTCACAAGTCACTAGACAAGGCTGCTGGTGTCATCTGTAGCCCGTGGGGGAGGCAACGCTGGGGTACATGGGAGGGGAGAAGGGCCACAGTAGACAGGGCCAGGTGGCTTGGGCTCCACCTGTCCTGCACCCAGCGTTTTAGGACAGCTTTGCTGGGGGTTTGGTCGCAACTCCTCTCCCACCAGGAGAGGAAGGGGCTTCCGAGGCTTACACTGGAGTTACTCAGGCCTTGGGCAGCCAGCCCCTCCCTCAGCACCCGTGCAGATGCACAGCCATGCCAGCCAGCCCCACTTTGATTCAGCATCCACATGCTGAGTCAGTCTTCCAGAAAACAACATCATAAAGATCAGTGTTTGGGTGTTTACTTGGTGCTGGGTTGACTTTCAGAGTGTGGTGAGTTTTTCCATTCAGACTGACCTCGATGAGGGTCCCATTAAGCAAATTCTTAACCTCTCTGAGAATCAGTTTCGACATCTTGAAATGGAAAAACAAACAACCTATCTTATTGCGTTGGTGTGAGGATTAACTGAAATAGTTATAAAGTGACAGACACAGTAGCTAGCACAGACATTCAGTGAGTATCAGTTCCCCTTCCTTCCTCCCCTTGTCAATCCACAGGTGCTACTTTTCTTGTGCAAACTTGACTACCAGGTGCTACCCATCAATCCATCCATTTATCCATCCACTTGTCCATCCATCCATCCAATCATCCACTCATCCATCTATCCACTCATCTATCCATCCATTATCCACTCATCCATCCATCCATCATCTCATCCGTCTATACCTCCACTCATCCATCCCTCTATCCATTTGTCCATCCGTCCCTCCATTCATCCCTTCATCCATCCATTCACTTGTCTGTTCATTCATCCATGTATTCATATCATTTATTGACTACCTACTATGCACAAACTGCTGCAAGTTGTCCACAGTAGTAGGCATGCGAACATATAATCTAGAAGCAAAAATTACATATCAAAACCATGATATAAATAACTTGGCAAGAAGTGAAAAGTGTCATAAGAGAGGTACAGAGGAAGTGTTGAAAGATTAAACACTCCCAGGCCCCTCTTCAAGCTTCAGTTGAAGGCAATTCCCAGGATTACATTTTACTTGATAAAACATTTCTCATTCCCCAGAGAAGACCACCAGGACATTTTGTTCCTTTTGCACAAGGAAGATGCCTCAAATTCTAATTAGCCTCACCTGGGCAATGACTTTGTCTTGCCTTTCATTTTACTGTATTAGCTCTAAGTTGCTCCTCTGAGGACAATCTACAGAGCCCAGGTTTCTTCCAAGATTTTAATTGGACCTTCCATGAGAGATTTTGAAGCCCACAAAATGAGCTAAATAAGGAGATGATGGATACATTAGAGACGGCCTCCTTGGGCCAGACATTCCCTACACAGCAGCACACAAGTGAGTCAGCAGCCCACCTCCACCCCCTCCAAGGCCTCTCCCCTCTCCTGAGTCTTGTCACATTTCAAGTCAACCCCAGGAAGAATGGGGAAGTGGGGGGGAATATCTCCCAATGAAAATGCTTGATAAACAACATAGTTCGCAGCTGATGAAAGAGAAAAATCTCTTACATTTTGTTGTCACATGAGATACAAGGACCCAGCCACATGCTGAAAAAAAGACTCTCAGGACTCTCCACAGGCTGCCACTCTCCCCTGCAGGAGGAATATGACTTGCAAGATTCCTGCAAAGATGTTGCTGAGACAAGGCTGCCAGTTGAGTTGTTTGGTGTGGTAGATTTAGGGACAGAAGACCCAGGTCTGCCACTTACCGTCTGTGTGAGTTTGGGCAAGGCCCTTCAGCTCTCTGAATCTCCGCTTACTCAGCTGAGAGTGGGGAAATCACCGCCTTGCCTGCCTAAAGGCATTGTGACAATGACTGTGACAGTGCTCTCTCTGCAAACCACTCCCAGGAGTGAGAAGACACAGCAGGAAGCCAGTCCTCCTTCCTTCCACAGGCTCAGCGAACTTGGGCAGATAACTCATTTTCTGAGCTTCCATGCCCTTGTCTGTGAGCATTACAGGTTGTGTGCAGGTGAAATGAGGTTACACATGCAGTGTGCGGCACAAACTAAGTGCTCAATAGATTTTAGTTCCCTGCCCTGAGCTGTTTGCTGTCCACACTCGGCAGAATTCCCCTGTGCCAAATGCAGGAGGCAGAGGGTCTGCATGGATCCCCAAGCTAACAGCAACAGAATATAGGAGGTGCCTACCTCCTCAATGCCTTGGGCTGATTCCCACTGAGAAAACAATCCAGGTCCAGCAGCTTCTGGCTCCTAGAAAATGATTTTCCAAAACCCTTCCTCATTTCACTACCACCACCAGCTACAAATTCATGCTCCAATTCAGCATTCCCTTTGAGACGTTTAAAATCATTTTCCCAACTCCCGCCTTTGGCGAGCTAAGGGACTTTACCTCTTCATGCCTTAGCACAAACAGATCGTCTTCTTCCCAGGTCCACTACTAGCTTCTGCAGTGCCTTTTTGTGACGTAGAACGAGGCGCCCCTCTGAGCAGACAAACCGGGCACCCGGCCATGGGCATATGGTGAAGTGCAGGCTGGCGCGTAGCCCTACTTGGCCACATGCTGGCCACCCTCACACGAGGCACAGGGCACACTGCATCCCTGCTCACCACCACGACCATCCTCACCACGGCAGCAGCTGCTGTTGATGAAGGGCTTGCTAGGAGCCGCACACTGCTCAGCTTTTCTCGTGTCTTCTCTCCTAGAATCCTCGCCAGTCTCCTGTAAAGAAGTGTGCAGACGTGAGCTGTTTCTCTCAGTCACCCCTTCACTTCTTTGGATGGGGGACTGTTAAAGGCGGTAAGCAGACTACACAAGGGGTGCCCTGGTGGTAGGTACAGGGACCACAGTACCGCAACAGGGTCTTGCAAGGGGGAAGAGATGTTGACTCAACTCCAACTACAGCGTGGCAAATAGGGATTTATAGCCAAGGAGAAGGATGGAGGTCAGTGAATGGAAAATTACTAAGAGGAAACATCAGGGGGAAGGGGACTTCCTGCTAGATGGAGGCAATGGAATTCTAGTTAAGACAGGCTGGGGGATGCCGAGGCTAGTCAGATACCAAGGATGGGGACCATTGCTAAACTGACTGGGCAGAATTCTTGCTCAAGTCTGCAAGGACAGAGAGGGAAGCCCAAGGTTGGGCCTGGTCAGAAAGGACTCACAGTAGCCTCACTAAAGTTTTAGTCAAAGGAGAAAATGTTTGCCAGCACCCCACACTTCCTCTGGGGAGAAGAGCTAGAGATCAAGTCCAATCACCATGGCCAATGATTTAATCAGTTGGGCCTACTTAATGGAACCTCCAAAAAAATCCCTAAGTCATGGGGTTCACGGAGCTCACAGGTTGGTGAGCACCCCAAAGTGCTGGGAGGATGATGCACTCCAAGAGGGCCCCAGCCCACCCTGTGCCCTGTGCATCTCTCCCATTTGGCCATTGCTGAGTTTTAGCCTTTAATTAATAATAAACTGGTAATGGCAAATTAAGCATTTCCCTGAGCTCCATGGGTTATTCTAGGGAATTATCAAACCTGAGGAGGGCTCGTAGGAATCCCAAATCTGTAGTCAGCCAGGCAGAAATGTGCGTAGCTTGGACACCCCATTTGCAGCTGATGTCTGCAGTGGAGGAAGTCTTGTGGGACTGAGTCCTCAACCTACAGGGTTTGGGGCTAACTCTGGATAGTTAAGTGTCAGAAGTGGATTGAATTGTTGGACACCCAGTCGGTGTCAGAGAGTAAGAGAGCAGCTTAAGACAAAAGGGAATTGGAAGACTTGGTGAAACCCAGAGGTGAAGCTGGCCTCAGAAACTCCAGGAACTCCAACAATGTGGTCAGCTTACTTTAGCTGGATCTTGTACCTTTCCTCCACCAACAGCCACCAACACAGAACAGCTCTCCTCTCTCTGTATGTTGACCTAACTCTTTCCTGCTGCTGACAGGCTCCCTAGGATGGGTGGGTAGGACGTGGGCAGATAAAGAGAGGAGGGGTATGCCCACAAACAGTTACAGCAACATCCAAGTTTAACAACTGGAGAGGAAGGAGAGCTTCTCATTTCCAGAATCTAAACATAAACTCTGATGGCACAGCTTGGGTCACTGGCCCATCTCTGTGGCCAGGACAATGGGCCCTGTGACCGGCAACTCCTTCAGAACTGCACAGAGGGGCCCTAACAGGAAAGATTGAGAGGGGGTGGTGAACAAACAAGACGAGACGTCATCTCACTGTCAAAGCGGATTCGAGTTTGTGGAAGGTTTAGTAGTGGTCATCAGACCAGCCTGCTCCAGACACCTCTGTTCCTGCAGTGCCACTTCATACCACCTGTGTGGCCTTGGGTCCTTGGTTTCCTCACATCTAAATCAAGGGTTTGAACTTGATATGGTTGTTTGAAGCCCCTCACAGCTCTGACCATCCAGGGACTGCCACCACCACATGAAATGAAGCCCTCTTGGGGAAGGGGCCCCTGCACGACTTGAGCCTCAATCTGTGCAGGAGCTGGTGCTAGGGTGGCTGAAGTTGGGGCCAAACGCAGGTGGGGAAAGGGCTGAAGGCAGGAGAAGAGGAGATCAGGCCAAGCAGAGGCAAAGATCAGGAAGCAGCTGGGCAGAGTTATAATCAAAAAACCAAATTGCATGTGCATGAGTAGTAGGCCAGGAAGAACTCATGTCAGCATATTTAAAGTGGTGAGGATGCTATCGATGAACTCAGCCCTCAGGCTGCTTAGACCACTGGGGCAGAATACGGGGCCAGGGAAGGGAGAGGGCCAGGGAGGGTAAACGCTACATGTAGAGTGGAAGCAACTCAGCTTCAGGCCAAGGGGCTTGAGACTTGGGCCTTTTCTTACTTAGCTATTGGGTTTCCAGGGCCCAGGTGGGATGTATAAGAGAACATCTTAAAGCCAAAGAATGGCCACATCGCCAGGACTCCCAGGGAATGGTGCCCTCTCTGGACTGTCACCTGGGCAGGAGTCCCCATGGGACTATTTCCAGGGGAGACTGTGATGCCCCTACAGGCTCACCAAGTATCCTAAACCATGCAGATGGAATTGGTCACTAATCCCCGAGAGACACAGAGGAAGGGCTGCCTTTGCAACCCGTGTGAAGCCAGTTTAGGACAAATACGAGTCTCCTTCATACAGGCGGACTAAGAGACAGACATAGCTTGGTTCCAAGCAGGTCTGAGAGAGAATGTCATTAAGAGTCATAAATGTCTACTGAGAAAAGCCAGAAGAAAAGAGTAATGGCCTGAAAAGCCCCATGAGATGACCCCGGGGCCTCTGTCAGCAAGATTCTAGGAGGGAAGAAACGTGGCCAGTGACTACCCGTGTAAGTCCTCAACTGGCCCTTCTTTCTCTGGACTTGCTCTCAGTGAGGTGTCCTTGAGGCACAATTTTTTCCGGAAGGGAGTAAAGTACTGACAACGCTATCCTTTGGAAATATGACACAACTCCTAGAAAAAGGAAACTGTTCTTCCCTCTGGTTCATTAAGTTCTGTCTTGTCAGTTCTCACACCAAGAGAAAAACTAGTGGGAGAGTGGGTGAGAGAAAAGGATTCTCTTAATAGGTATTACAGTTGTCCAAGTCTCATAAACAAGGTACCAACTCAGTAACTGTCACTTAGATCAGTGCTCAAAAAAGCAGTTCAGGTTCATTATTTCCAACTAAGTTAGTTAATCAACCCCAAGAAGAGGGGAGGAGAGAAACAATTTCCAAACACATAAAAATTTATTATCCATTTCTATTTTACTTAATGACCCTGTGTGATGAGGCTCTCCCTGGAAATCAGCGTTTGACTGACAAGCACAGGGAAGTGCCTGAGGGTTGGAGGCTTGACCAGTCTGTTCTGTGCAGGGACTTTGATTTGGAGCTGGAGTGTTCCACTACCCTTCATCACAGCCCAGAGGGAAAAGTATGCACATTCGGGCACACCAGAGTCCCTGCTCAAGGGTGTAAATATGCCGTGACCCCCAAGGAGCCCACACCCTGTGCACAAGGGTTTCCCGAGAACCTACTCCACACCTAGTACTGTGCTTATAACTTTGAACGAGACACCCAAGGTACTGAGTTTTGAGCTAAGGTGGATTCAGTGGAAATGGCGATTACAGGAGTAGGTCCAAAGAAGATATTATGAGAGAAAAAGAAAGAAGACCAGAGACTAGAGACTGGCCAAATGATGCTTTAAGAGGAAGAAAATACTGAAAAACTAGGTGAGGCTGTGAAGAAGAGGAAACATCATCATCCCAAAGCATTTACTAAGCACCAAACTGGAAATCTCTTGCCATTTATAAAATGTACTTTTCAAAATTAGAGTTTTTTGGGGATTTTTTTTAAATTTTTTTTGAGACAGGGTCTCGCTCTGTCACCCTGGGTAGAGAGCAGTGGCGTCATCATAGGTCACTGAGTCACAGCAACCTCAAACTCCAGGGCTCAAGCGATTCTCCTGCGTCAGCCCCCCGAGTAGCTCGGACTACAGGCATGCGCCACCATGCCCGGCTAATTTTTTCTATTTTTGGTAGAGGTGGGTTCTTGCTCTTTTTTTTTTTTTTTTTACTGCATATGAGGTTACTTACTTAAGGGTTCTTGCTCTTACCCAGGCTGATCTAGAACTCCTGAACTCAAGCAATCCTCCCGCCTTGGCCTTTCAGAGTGCTCGGATTACAGGTATGAGCCACCATGCCCAGCCTCGTAAGCAAAGACTTCCATTTCCCAGGTTCTGACAGTGCAGACATGTTACTCAGTTCTCCCAAGGAAGATGCAAGTGGAAGTACTGTGTACAACGTCTGTGTTTCTTTAAAGGTAGGAAGAGAATCCTTGCACTCTCCTCCTTCCTGCTGCCTAAAATGTGGATGCATTTGTTGCAGCCCCAGCAGTCGTGGGCCATGAGGTGCCTTTAGAGGAAAAGCCGTGCAGTGGAGGAACAAGCTCAAAGGATCCAGGGTCCCCGGTTCACGGCGCCACCTGCTCAGCCCTAGACCGCCCACCTGCTCCTCCTGTCCTCTGATTTCTCTTATGTGAAAGAAAAATAGCTTTTATCCTAATCTGTTTCTATCTGATGATCTTAGGCAAATCACTTAGCTTCTCTATGCCCCAGTTTCTTCATTTGTAAAATGAGATAATAGTATCTATTTTATAGATTGTTGAGAATTGGCTATTACATCTTATCTAAGCTACTATTTTTTTAACAGCTTTATTGAGATATAATTTACATGCTGTAATAGCTTGCCCATTTAAAGTGTACAATTCAGTGGTTTTTAGTATATTCACAATTTTGTAATCACCATAATCTAATTTTAGATTTTATCATCTAAATTTTTATCATCCTCACAAAGAACCTTGTACCCATTAATAGTCACTCTCTATTTCTACCTTCCTCCTCCCCAGACCTAGGTGTTATTTTTTTAGAACAGTAAATTCTCTTTAGTCACAATTTTTTTTTTTTTTCACTAAAGAGGTTTTCACTAAAGAGGTTTATTCTGAGCCAAATTTGAGGACCATGACCTGGAGCCACACCCAAGAAGCCTTGAGCAAGTGGACTCCTTTAGTCACAGTTTTGAAGGTGCTTGAAGATACTTTGTGTTAATAGATATTAATAATTCCTTGATTTAAAATGGACAGATTTTTTTCTATCAGTTTAGATTCTCCTCAAGAGAAGGAACTTACATTATAATGCAATTTATTTGGGGTAAGAGTATGACATTGTGTGTGTTTGATTTTTCTTAAGGCGTCAATGTGCAAAGTGAATATCATCGCTACATAAGCATACTTTTAGACAGTTTTCTTTTTCTGTGTTCATTTTCAATATAATGTTGATTTTTATAAAAGCAATAAACATTATCATGAGGCTTATAATGAAAAACAGGAGCCCCCTTCTCAATGCTGCCCCGCTTGCTATCCCAGAGGTATCCACTTTCAGCTCTCTTAGCAGACTCCTCTAACACTTACCTCTGTATTTTTAAATAACATGCTCACGCCACTATTTATTTTCCAATTTTAGACATTATCTTACAGAAAGAGTAGATTTACTCTTATACCCTTCCCCTATCCCAATATAGTTATCATTTTTCTTAAATCATTGGTATTTAAATTATTATGATTAAATGAATAAAATTCACAATTAAGGTGAGCAGTATACCAATATGACACTCTTTTAAAAAAACAAAGTTTGATATTCCTAGAGTTAATAATCCCCCATTCTTCCCCATTGCTTTGTGGGTTTTTGTAGTTACTGTTAATTCAGCCCCAACTCCTCCCAGTCACTCAAACCCAGCAGGGCCACTCACTCCATTTCTTGCTTTCGGACCTTCCTCCTGCTCGTCGATCTCTAGATTCACTTCGAGCTACTATTATTCAATCTTGAAAGTTAAAGTTACTTGAGTCACGCCAATTCTTAAGGACACAGACTACTTACTGTATTTCCTCACTCCTATAAACATGGGTTCTCCCCAAAACCTAGACTTACACTTGTTGTGCTGAAAAAGGCTTCGAAGTGTTGCTTTGATCCAGTCACCTCACCTTTTCTTTCTCAGGCAAGTGGGGATTGTTCCTTGGCTCCTCCCTGATTCCACCTGCTTGAAGTTCACCGGGTCTTTTTTCCCCATGTCTGATCCTAGTGAAGTGGTCACCAAAAGGACTTCAGGGAAAAGCATCATTGATGAATATTTCTAAGTCCCAACATATTTGGGCTGATAAAGTCACAGCTAACAATAAAAATAAAGCGGCAAAGTGCTCTTTGTTGACTAGAGAATTATGAGCTAGCTAATATAACACATTGCCACTCACTTTAACCCAACAGCACATCCAGACCTGCAGGCCTTAGTCATCTGAAGTTTACTCCATAAGCACATATTAAGAGCAGAGTAATAAAGAGAATCTCCAGTGTTATTCCCTAGACCTGGATAAAGCATTCCTGGCTCACGACAGAACATACATGTCCTCCAAGTGATCAGAAGATTGGAGGGCACCAGACATCATTCTGTCTTGCTCCAAACACTGACATTTTATTCTGACTCCTCATTTTCCATGCTTCTGGCTGATCATCTCTTCTCATTTAACACAATCTTTCACCCAGAGAGGGTACAATGCAGTCACTTGGTATGATGTCAGCATTTGGTGAACTTCTGAAAGGATGCAGCTTCCTGGCTGCTCACTTTCCTTAGTGTGAACAGGCCCCAGGAGAGCAGCATTGGTAGCAATGAGCCAGGTGGGCAGCAAGGCCCAGGCGGATGCCTCTGACTTTCTGGGGCAGACAGGAGACAAGCCTTCCACAGGAGTGCCAGCTTCCAGGACAGAATCAGAAATACTTCACATCTCTACCACACTCTATTTTTCTTAACCCCCGTTACACTGCCTACACCACTCGTTTTGACACTTAATAACTTAGTAATATTTAGAAAGATTAGATTATCATGTGTATATCTCAGGTTCCTAACTATATTTTAAGCTTCTAAACAGAAAAACAAAAAAGCATGGTGGATTCTGGAGACGGAGCTAGGGTTCAAATCCCAGCTCTGTCACTTACCAGCTGTGTGACCTGGCCAAGTTACTCGACTTCTGTACCAAGGTTTCCTCATCTGGAAAATGTAGACAATAAAAGTACCTGCCTTTTAGTATTGTTTAGGAGGAGTAGCCCAGCACAGTAACTTTGCAGTTTACAGATACTCACCAAAATATTCAATGTTGCCAAATTATTAATCTACATTGTAATGTGAAGGATTCAATGTAGAAAGTCATTTTTGTGATTGATTTGGCTGAGCCAGACAATGTTTAGCAATAAAACATACTAGAATTGATGATATTAAGTCTTAATCATTATATAGGAAAAAATTGGAAAAAATACATCTTGCTAGATGGACAATGCATATTAAAACTGCAGCTCAGTGGTTGAACTGAAAAGATACATTGTCTTAGACTTAATTACACTTAATTTGACTTTCAGCTATCTCTATCCAAGATTATTCATAAAATTTATCTGACTGCTAATTATAACTGTCAACAAAATTCCAGGACATAAACACAATCGTAATAGTGTGATCATCTGTTACTTGCCATGGTTTTGCTTATTGGTTGACTCTGAACACCAAGGAATTCACTGCCGTTGTTCTTTTGTTACAACTAGTAAGAAATTGTCCTCTGACAGAATTTTTTCTTGCTTCTAAATTTAACCATTTGAGGGAGTTTCTAATTTCTCTTTTGCTCTTTGAGGTGAACCCGAGGCAACAACAGTGTGATCTTCTACTCACCAAATCCAGAAATAAGACCCGGGCACCATTCAAGGCTGCCCAACACCCGCCACCTCCGTATGGTTCACGCCACTGCTGAACTGCCTCCATGGCTAGATGAGAGATGCGTGTGGGCACTTTGGTTTGGACAAACCACACACCAAAGCAAACATATGCTGACATACGCTGGATTTGCTCATGTTCTCCATGTTGTCTGACACCACGCAACACAGCTCTTCAGGGAGGTGGGGAAACTGCTGTGTCACATGAAAGGCAAAGGCTTCCCACTGCCCTCCTCAGAGAGAACAGGAGGCACTGATTTCTACCAGCAACAAGACGTCCACAAGGGATTATTTCCTCTGCGACATCCTAGCACTGCACCAGAATGTTCACAGACATCTAAAAAGAGGTAAGCTCTGAAGCAGAACAATAGGAGAAAGCAGTGGCTCTATCAAGGAAAGTGAAGTGAAGCAGGTATGGAGAGGGGACATTGGGCAGAAGACCAGTATTTTAAGTTGGGCTGCATTTCCAGTTTTAGTCTAAAAATATGTGTATCATTCTGGACATTTTCATCATCTTCCCCAGCCATACCCTGTCTCCTTAACCCAAACACACTGAGTCCAGGAAGGTAATAACAGAGATTTCCTTTGTATGTGAAAATTCTCTGTACTCATTTGTTCTTCCCCATAAGCTAATTAACATTGCTTAATTTACGTCAGATCAGGGACTGGTTTTTCCTGACTATTCTGCACAACATTTTAATCAACAGAATATAACTAACAAGCTTAAAGAGCCACTCAATACTGAATCAGCAGCTCATACCATATGCTGTGGGTAAAAACATACTTCCCAAAAAAAGCTAAATGCAGAAAGACCAAGGATAGAAGATGTATTTAATACTCAAGAAGTCTAACAGGATGTGCTTAGTATGTGGAACACTGAGATTTTAAGGGGAAAAGTTATTCTTTAAATATATCTACCCTAGTCACCCGGGTAGCTCAGTCGAAAGAACATGAGACAAAATCTTAAATATAGCTACCTTAAAACATTTTTCTTATACCTGTTTTGTTACAATGTTTAACCCCAAAACAGTATTTTAAGAAAAAAAAATCAAATTGCATCTTAGCTTCTTAGTGCTAATAAGAAAAAAATGTATTTTTTTTCAGAAACATGGTTATGTGGTCAACAAATTTCATAGTAACAGTATGGTTGAGTTTTAAATCTTGGATAATATATATTCAGCTTTACTTTGGTATTACCCAAATGTGTGGTTGAGTGGGGAAGAAAAACCAAACCACATTACAATTAAAATTTTGAGAAAAACCTTTAACAGGTCAGAAATTAGTTTATATTTTGTTTTACATCCCCATTTTAACAGGAAGGAGACTCTAACTGAAGGCCTGGTTGTTTCATTAGCATATTCATGTAATAAGCACAGCTTAAATCTGAAACATCCTAAGCAGATCTATCATGTTTTTTCATTTTCAAAAACATCTTAGAACTAAATACCTAGTCTCTTTTAGAGAAATGAAAGCAGCTTGATTTATCAGAGCTTGGTAGATTACATGTGTTTTTGGAATCAACATTGTTTCCCCTCCTTGCCCCCCCATTTCTTGTAGCCCTAACAACTAAAATCAACTAAAAGCTGATTTCCATGTTAAACATGCTTTTGTGCAGCAATCTAAAACAGATTCTTCTACAGTTAAGGGATGAAATATTTCACTGGAATTTAAAAATTGCTTTTTGATTTCTATAAAAGTTTTCCACTTATAAGTGATTAAATGATTTTGTAAACCAATAAAGATTGCCACATTTAAAATCTTTCTAAGTTTGCCTTCTTCCTAAGCTTTTGGTATCTAGAAAAGAAAAACTGATGTAACTCACTCTAAATTGCCAATGATGAGGAAAAAGAACACGGCTAATTATTTTACAGGAATCATTGATCTTAAATTTCAATTTGTTCTCATACCAAATTTTAAGTGTATAAAACAAAATTGCAGTAACTATAAAGCAAACACCTGCAAAACCACTCACGTCAAAAAACACGATGCTGTGCCCATCCAGAGGCCCTTATTTGCTCCCTCCCCATCAGCACCCCATGTCCCTAGGCAAAGACAACCACTCTCCTGACTTACATAATCACTTTCTTGGTTTTTTTTTTTTTTATTCAGCTGAAACAGCATAAGATATGATTTATTGTATACTTGTTACACTTGGCCACAACTGGGAACAGAACTAGTCCAGAATGTCAGGTCTAGGGCAAATGACCAATAGGGACTGTTTTGGTATGAGCAAGATGGGTCTCTTAGAGGTGGTCTTAGCGATCAGATGGCGATGAAGTTCTAGATCCACTGAGAGGCAAGCTCTAGACAGTAGCATGCAGTCCAACAAGTTGTACCAGCATCCCCAGACCCTGGAATTCCATGTTTCTGCTCTTGTGGCCTTCACATGTACACATAACAAGCTGTTTGCTTGGACCTCTGCCTCATCTTCTTTTGCGCTTCAGCCCGCATTCACTTATTCCTCCACTTGACTCTCGTAGTGCAGAGGTTTCTAGAAAGATGGTGCTAAGACAGAGAACTTTCTCATTTTTTATAGTTGTCATCCCCATGACTGCATCCCCAAACAATATAGGCTTTTTTTTCCCTCCGAGACAGGGTCTCACTCTGTTGCCTGGGCTGGAGTGCAGTGGCATCATAGCTCACTGCAAACTCAAACTCCTGGACTCAAGGGATTCTTCTGCCTCAGCCTCCCGAAGTGCTGGGATTACAGGTGTGAGCCATTGCACCTGGCCAATATCATATTCTTAAACTTCATATGAATGGGAAAGAACTGTGTATCCTTTTTGTGTCAATTATTTAGTGTTTCACAATTCCATTTATGTTATTTTGCGTAGCTGGAGTTTATTTTCACTGCTGGGTTGTTCCAGTTTGGGGCTATTATGAACATTTTTTTTTCCATTTTCTTTCCTGCTGGCACCTTGATCTTGGATATTACAAACATTCTTGTATACATATTGCAGCACAATGTGCACAAGCATCTCTACAGTATGCACCTAGAGTAGAGCTGCTGGGTTGTATGCATATTTTCAACTTCACTAGATAATCTTACACCCACCAGCAGTGTTGTTCCACATACTGACCAACAGTTGGCATTGCCACCCTTGAAATGCAGTATGGTAGGAGGCTAAGTAGTGGATAGCCTGGCATGGTTTTCATTTTTTTCACTGGTGATTGAAGATCTTCATGTTCATGGACCACTTAGATTTCCTTATTGATTGATTGATTGATAACACTGATGGCAAGATTTCCTCGAGTGAAGGATCTGAATTTTTTTAAAACAGCTTTAATTCCCATACCATCTGATTCGTTCATCTGTGCACAATTTAATGATTTTTAGTATATTCACAGATATGTACAACCATCACCAATTTTAGAACTTCCATCTCACAAAGAAACACTGTACCCTTTAATTTTCATATCCCCAACCCCCTCAGCCCATACCCCTAAACTGCTAATCTACTTTGTCTCTATAGATTTCCTTATTCTGAACTTTCATATGAATGTAATGTAATCGTATCATGTGCAGACTCTTATGACCAGCTTCTTTTATTTAGCATGTTTTCAAGATTCATCCAAGTTGTATCATGCATCAGTACTTCATTTCTTTTATGGCAGAATAATATTCCATTGTATGGATATGCCACATTTGTTTATACATTCACCTGCTAATAGACATTTGGGTTGTTTCCACCTTTCAGCTATTATGAATAATCCTGCTATAAACATCTGGGTGCAAGTTTTGTGGAAATATATTTTTATTCCTCTTGGATATCTATCTTGCAGTGGCATTGCTGAGACTATGGTAACTGTATGTTTGTTTGAGGAACTGCCAGACTGTTTTCCAAAGCAGCTGCACCATGTTACATTCCCACCCGCAGTGCACCAGAGTTCCAATTTCTTCACTTCCTCCACAATACTTACCATCGAACTTATAACTGCTGGTGTGAAGTGGTAGCTCACTGTGGTTCTCACCTGCATTTCCTTGATCTGTATCTTTTCATGTACTTCTTGTCTATTTGCATATTTCCCTTGGAAAAGTATTAAGATTCTTTGCCCATTTTTAATTGGCTTGTCTTTTGTTATTGAGTTATATGGAGACGAAGTGACCCCTTTTCTTACTGATTTTATAGAGATTTTTATTCTGTATATTAATCCTTTGAATTTTTTTTCTTTTTAAAGAAATGCAATATTGCCATGTTGCTCAGGCTTGGACTTAAACTCCCGGGCTCAAATGATCCTCCTGCCTCAGTCTCCCCAGTAGCTGGTACTACAGGCATGCACCACCACACCCAGCTCTTTGATATTTTATGTGGTACCAGTATGTTCTTCCATCACGGATCATGTCTTTTCACTTTGTAGTGGCTTTTAATGAAAAGAAGTTCTTAATTTCAATAGACAGCTAAATATGTCAAACTTTTTGAATGGTGTTTTTTGTGACTTAGGAAGATTTCCCCGGCCAGGCGCGGTGGCTCAAGCCTGTAATCCTAGCATTCTGGGAGGCCGAGGCGGATGGATTGCTCAAGGTCAGGAGTTCGAGACCAGCCTGAGCAAGAGCGTGACCCCCGTCTCTACTATAAATAGAAAGAAATTAATTGGCCAACTAAAAATATATGTAAAAAACTAGCCGGGCATGGTGGCGCATGCCTGTAGTCCCAGCTACTCGGGAGGCTGAGGCAGAAGGATCTCTTGAGGCCAGGAGTTTGAGGTTGCTGTGAGCTAGGCTGACGCCACGGCACTCACTCTAGCCCGAGCAACAGAGTGAGACTCTGTCTCAAAAAAATAAAAGGAAGTTTTCCCCAAAGCCAAGAGCACAAGAACTTTTTCCTCTATTATCTTCTATAGGACTACAAAACACCAAAAGTCTGATAATCGTGCCTTATACATCGGGTCTAAAATTCACTGGAGTTGATTTTTATATAAGGTGGAGGAGTCTAATTTCATTTGTTCCTATATGAATACACCACCATCCCACTGCATTTATTGAAAAGCCTGTCCTTTTCCCCTCACATTGCGCAGGATCAGCAACTAACGCTTAACCCCTCCATCTCTTTCCTGTAAGACAGAAGTAGTAGACTAAATCAGGGTTTTTGATCTGAAATGTTTTGTTAAAATCCAGATGTCTAAGTCTCAGGAGAGACTAGGGATGAGAGACTGGCAGAGGGGGCACAGGCTCACACAAGGACTCTGGATTTATAAGTTCCTTGGCTAATACATATGCAGCCAACCTGGCTCCTGTCAACAGATGGACACTCTGGGGATACACTGGCAATGATCTCTACAGTGACCCCCAACTTTGTAAGATTCTGTATTTTTTTTTTTTTTTTTTTTTTTGAGACAGTCTCACTTTGTTGCCCGGGCTAGAGTCCCGTGGCGTTAGCCTAGCTCACAGCAACCTCAAACTCCTGGGCTGAAGCAATCCTTCTGCCTCAGGCTCCCGAGTAGCTGGGACTACAGGCATGCGCCACCATGCCCGGCTAATTTTTTCTATATATTTTTAGTTGGCCAATTAATTTCTTTCTATTAGTAGAGACGGGGTCTCGCTGTTGCTCAGCCTGGTTTTCAACTCCTGACCTTGAGCAATCCGCCTGCCTCGGCCTACCAGAGTGCTAGGATTACAGGCATGAGCCACCGCGCCCGGCAAGATCCTGTATTTTTACAAGATATCTGGGCTGTTTCTTCCATACCATTTGGGAACAAAGATGTAGAGAAGTCACACTGCAAAGAAATACGATGTCTCTCAAATTCCACAAACTACATTTTATTTATAAAATTCAGTATATTGCTCATTATTGCCCAAGTCCATTTAAACAGTCCTCAGTTATAGCTGTCATTTTTCAAAATAAAGATCTTTAAAAATGTATTCAGAGCAAAGTAGTACTAAATATTTTATTAAGTTGATATCCTATGGGCTTTGATAGTTAACACTATGGAAAAGGGGTTAATATAAAATAATATAAAAGTATTACAGACAATAGCTTATCAATATTATCTTCATTCCATTGGTGGAATTTTCTCAAGTAGTAACCTTTATTCGTGAAATGATTTCATTTACAAAACTATTATTCTTTGCTATCACCTCAGCTTTCAGCTGTTTTAACTTTATAGTGATGTTTTCTTCCGACATTTCA
>CAUYRT010035140.1:0-131394 GCA_963574885.1 Lepilemur ruficaudatus
GTGCGTTGCGCCCTCTATGGGCACGAGCACTTCCGTCTGCAGCCGGCCTACGCGGGCAGCTACCTGGTGGTGACCGCCGCGTCGCTGGACCGTGAGCGCATTGCTGAGTACAACCTGACCCTGGTGGCCGAGGACCGCGGCGCACCCCCACTGCGTACGGTGAAGCCCTACACGGTGCGCGTGGGCGACGAGAACGACAACGCGCCGCTCTTCACTAAGCCAGTCTACGAGGTGTCGGTGCGCGAGAACAACCCGCCTGGCGCCTACCTGGCCACGGTGGCTGCCAGGGACCCGGACCTGGGCCGCAACGGCCAGGTCACCTACCGGCTGCTAGAGGCGGAGGTAGGCCGCGCGGGGGGTGCAGTGTCCACCTATGTCTCTGTGGACCCTGCTACCGGGGCCATCTACGCGCTGCGCAGCTTCGACTATGAGACGCTGCGCCAACTCGACGTTCGCGTCCAGGCTAGCGACGGCGGCTCCCCTCAGCTTTCCAGCAGCGCCCTGGTGCAAGTGCGGGTACTGGACCAGAATGACCACGCTCCGGTCCTGGTACACCCGGCGCCAGCTAATGGCTCCCTAGAAGTGGCGGTCCCAGGGCGCACCGCGAGGGACACGGCCGTGGCACGCGTGCAGGCCCGGGATGCGGACGAGGGCGCCAACGGAGAGCTGGTCTTTGACCTGCAGCAGCAGGAGCCGCGCGAAGCCTTCGCCATCGGCCGCCGCACGGGGGAGATCGTGCTCACTGGAGACCTCTCACAGGAGCCGCCGGGCCGAGTATTTAGGGCGCTGCTGGTCATATCCGACGGCGGCCGTCCCCCACTCACCACCACCGCAACTGTCAGCTTCGTGGTAACAGCAGGCGGTGGGCGCGGGCCGGCTGCTCCTGCCAGTGCCGGAAGCTCCGAGCGCTCCCGCCCGCCTGGCTCTCGGCTCGGGGCGTCGGGGTCCGCCCTGCAATGGGACACGCCGCTGATCGTCATCATCGTGCTGGCCGGGAGCTGCACGTTGCTGCTGGCCGCCATCATCGCCATCGCCACCACCTGCAACCGCCGCAAGAAGGAGGTGCGCAAAGGGGGGGCCCTCCGGGAAGAGCGGCCCGGGGCGGCGGGCGGCGGATCCTCGGCTCCCGGCTCCCCGGAGGAGGCTGCCCGGGGAGCCGGGCCCAGGCCCAACATGTTCGACGTGCTCACCTTCCCTGGCAGCGGCAAAGCGCCATTTGGCAGCCCCGCGGCCGACGCGCCCCCGCCCGCGGTCGCCGCGGCCGAAGTGCCGGGCTCAGAGGGCGGCAGCGCCACTGGGGAAAGCGCCTGTCACTTCGAGGGGCAGCAGCGGCTCCGCGGCGCGCATGCCGAGGTGAGGCCTTCCTTCGGCTGGGCGCCCCCCTCCGTGCTCTGGGGACAGGCTGGGGGAAGGGAGACTGGACGGGTAGGGGTGGGGGCGCACAGGTAGGTGCTTAACCTGTCGCATATGTTTTTTTGTTTCTTGTCCAACCCTCCCACCCCCTTCTCCCATTCCCTGCTGCAGCCCTACGGTGCCTCCCCGGGTTTTGGAAAGGAGCCGGCACCCCCTGTGGCGGTCTGGAAAGGACACTCATTCAACACCATCTCCGGCCGAGAAGCAGAGAAGTTCAGTGGCAAAGATAGCGGCAAAGGGGACAGTGATTTCAACGACAGTGATTCCGACATCAGCGGGGACGCTCTGAAAAAGGATCTTATCAATCACATGCAGAGTGGTGAGGACTCTTCTCCCCCCACCCCACCCTCCAATTCAGCCTTCCTCCCAGCCTCCCCTTCCCCACTGCTTGCCTCCCCTCAATCTCGGTTTCCAGTACCCATTACCCCTCAGTCCTCGCCACTTTTTCATTCCTCCATTTCCGGATCCGGGCCTGCCTCCTAAAGTAAATTCCAAAATTCCAAGTCGAGGCAATTCCACTACTTGGATAAAGCACACCTCCATCCTATTAGGCCGCAGTCACCCCAGCTAGCCATCCAAAAAGGGAATTCTGCTTGCCAATTGTTTTTGCTTCCTGCTTCCTTCCTTAACACCTTTGTGTTAAGGTGGCTTTAGAGGAAGCAAAGTGCCTTTCAATTCTTGAGGCACAGCGTTCATCTTCATAGGTACATACTCACTTTCCCTTTCAGCAGCCCTGACCTAGGCTGACATTCTCTAGGCCTGTGTTATCTCGGGAATAATCATCGTGCTCTTCCTCCTTCCCGTCACATTAGGACTGTGGGCGTGCACCGCTGAGTGTAAGATCCTGGGCCACTCCGACCGCTGCTGGAGCCCGTCCTGCAGCGGGCCCAACGCGCATCCCTCGCCTCACCCACCCGCCCAGATGTCAACCTTCTGTAAGAGCACGTCCCTGCCTCGGGATCCTCTGCGCAGGGACAATTACTACCAGGCCCAGCTGCCCAAGACAGTGGGGCTACAGAGCGTCTATGAGAAAGTGCTGCACAGAGACTATGACAGGACAGTCACTCTGCTTTCCCCTCCCCGTCCAGGGAGGCTCCCAGACCTGCAGGAGATCGGGGTACCCCTCTACGAGTCCCCCCCTGGCAGGTACCTGTCCCCGAAGAAGGGAGCCAATGAAAATGTGTAATCCCGTGCTGCATGTCTTCACACGTATACAGGTCACTCTGAGAAGCCCCTAAGTTATTGACCGGTTTCAGTGTTGTATATATAAATATGCAAGATGTGCCTTAAAATGAAGTTGTTGGAAGCTATTTCCAATCACATTGGTACTGTTTGGTATTTGCAAACAAAAATGTAGTTAATGTAATTTTTATGAAATGTGTGCAGTATTTAATTTTTCTTATCATGCTATTGACTTTAATTTCACTTGCAGCTTGCCATTTTCTTAGTGTTTTTAACCTGTACATTGTGTAATGTAATGTTTGTATATAATGAAATTTTGTTATATTTTTATATGATAAAAGCTAAAGTGGAAGTTATTGCCAAAGGAACTGTCTATAAGACAAAAAAACAAAACATGTTGGAATTACTCAATGGAAATTTATCTTTCACTTGAAACAACCTAGTGTTTGAGAAATTTTGCCTTGCCAAGTATAACTTGTATATCTTGAGTCTGTGGTAGATTTCAAGTTCAACGTTATTTAATTACCTTTGGTTTTCTGTAAACCGTGTCACCTATAAGCACAGTAATAAAGGATTTGTCATGTGTTTGAAGAATCTGCTAACTGCTTTTCATGAAGTTGCCTATAGTCAGATAGTCACAAATAATTTGAGTACCAGAATGAAACCTTCTCTCAAGTGCTAATTATTTGGGCATTATTAATGTTCGTGGCAATATTAAACCTGTGAGATTTCCAGTATTGCAAAATCTCACCCAAGTATTAAAAATATTTGTTGATTTTGTAAACTACGTGCATCTCCATAAACATTGGGCAGTTTATAAAATTCCTGCCTTCCTTTATTCACTCGATGAATATTTATTGAGCATCTACCAAAAAGTAAAGAAAAGCTAAGTTTGGGTTGTTCATTCACTAATTAAACAAACATCTGCAGAACTTTTACTAGCTGCCAGTAACTTCTCTATGGGCTGGAGTTGGAGATGAAGAAGACATTGTCCCAAGGAGCTTGCAGCTTATTAGGGATGTTAGTATCAAAAAGACACTCAAATATATGGGCAAATGATATGATGCTTGGGATTTGCTTTAAAATAGTCTAGAAAAAACACAGGAAGCTATATGAAACAAGATTGCTAAAATATTCATAGCTGTCAATGCTAGCATGGGTACATGTGGGGTTGGAGTAATTTCATTAGTCTCTTTAAATGTTTGTGTTTGAAAATGTACATAATGGAAGGTTTTACAAAAGACCTTCAAAAGTACCATACCTACGTTTTACACTCTATGCATTTCATTTGACATTAAAATGATGATAATAATGAGAACTACCATTTACTGAGCAAGCTTTTATATGAGCACAGCTCCTTACCAAGCACTCTGCATGAATTATCTCATTTAATCTTCAAACTACCCCCATGAGATGGGAACTATCATTAACTCTATCTTGCAAATAAGGAAACTGAGGCACAAGGAAGTTAGATAAAATGCCAAAAACCACACAGCTAATAAGTGGTTAGGGTGAGATTCAAACCTGGACTATTCAGGGCAAAAAATAAAATGAAGTGATGAAAAAAAAATTTTTTTTTTAACTTGAAAGAAACAAAGAGTTAGGTGGAAAAGTCCCAACGCATTGCCTTTACAGCATGATTATTGTTTAGCCCTTTATATTTGTGAAGTGCCTCTGTTTCTTTATTACTAATTATAGAGTGTGAGGCACTGTAATGAATAGAGGAGCCCTTAAAGCTGCCTGTTGAAGTCATAATTGAAACCAGTGGTGGCTTCAAGCTGAACAGCAGGGTGGGCGCACACGAGTGCTTCACCACCCACAGCCTGTGCAAAGTTCAGCGGATTCTGCAGGCAACTGAGCTGCACATGCACCTGACAAGCTCAGACTGCCCAGACCTCAGGTTCTGAAAGAAAACATTACAGCTCCAGAATTGTGATGCCCAGGGGAGAGACTCCCCAGGTAGGCCTCCCATTGTAACATCTGAAACTTTATTCCTGAGCCAGTCCCATCAAATGCAGAGCAGAAAAATGAATAATGCAGTCTAGAAGCATCCAATCTCTGAGTTTGTCCTTCAAAAGTAAAATAATGTTATTGTAATTATTTTATTTTGTATTGTACAAGCTATTTCATTACTCCATAAATTTGAGTTTCATTTTTTTTCCTTAGAGAAATGACCACTAAAAGAACTTGTCTTTGCTTGGAACTTTTAAAAAATCGAACACACACAAGTCGTTAAAATTGTTTGTTTAGACCAGGCATGGCTCACACGTGTAGTCCTAGCACTCTGCGAGGCTGAGGCAGGAGAATTGCTTGAGCTCAGCAGTTGGAGATCAACCTGAGCAAGAGTGAGACCCGTATCTACTAAAAAAGATAGAAATGAGCTGAGCAACCTAACACACTCCTATAGTCCCAGCTACTTGAGAGGCTGAAGCAGGAGGATCATCTGAGCCCAGGAGTTTGAGGTTGCAGTGAGCTACGATGATGCCTCTGCACTCTACCCAGGGTGACAGAGCGATGCTCTGTCCCCCCCGAAAAAAATTGTTGAAACAAAAATCGTGGTGGGCGCAGATAGCAGGAACTCTTAGAGAAATAGGAGCTATGTGAGTGAGGCTTTCTGCTTTTCTCCAGCAATGTTTACTCTCAAGCACATTTTTAAGAAGATACATTGTTTTATTAAATTAAATGGGATAATACATATGGAGAAAACTTGGCACAATCTTTAGCCTATAGTAAGTGCCCACTATCTTCTGTTCTACTTCCTCTTTCCTTGCCTTTCTTTGGGGCCAGTCTCCATGGTAACCATCAGCACATCCCCCAGTGAGGAAAATAAAGTAGATCAAGGATGCCAAGCCTTGGTCTGACCCTGTTTTGCTCTCTTCACTTCTTCCACTTTCACTAACTAACCCAGAGCCTCATGTGTAGTCAACGCTTCAAACAAGCATGGCTGAAGTGAACATCACAGCAAACTCACAAGCCTTAGAAGATTGTGATGATAACACAAATACCTCTCCGGAGGTGGAGGCCAACAACCCTTGGGCACGTTGGCAGTGAGCACTGGGACATAGGAAGGCCCTTAGGAAAAATGGAAGTCACCTTGAGAGAGAAGCTAAAGCCAGATTTTACCTATTTCCCTTTTTTGTCTCTGGCCCCATTGACTTAAATGTCCTGTGCTTCTTCCTATAATAAAATATCCATCAAAGAAACCACCTCAGAAAATGAAAATGTAAGTGGTTTCAACAGCTATTGAAAAATGCATTCTGAAATAGAGTAAAAACAGGATGCATGTCTCCAAATACAAATATATGTGCATATGAAGAGAAAAAATATATATAATCAGGGTGAGTTCTGTGCCAATTAGCTAAATATCTGGCTTATTTCACTTGGCAAATATAAGCTTTTATCATCGACAAATTCCATTATAGAAAACAAGCATATTCACTTTAGTACTGGATATCCAGTAACAGGATAATTGGGATGCTGCAAGCTTTCAAAGCAAACTGAAGCAAAGTAATGCAATATGTGATGGGGCACCATACTCTGCAACCACTCAGAAGAGCTTTGAAAATGCTGTCTTAACAGCTAGGCAATAACTCAAAAGAGTGTTTATCGTTCCCTTTCTTCAGAGACAGACAATCTGCAATGGAATTTACCAACAGGTTCAAAGTCAACTAATAAGTGAACAGCAGGTAGGAAGAGACACTAGGCTATTTGAAAAGCCATTGCTTAAACTACCAGATTAAATGTGCTCTTTAGCAGGGGGAGAAATCTTCATTCATTATCAGTCAGGATTTGTTCCCGCAAAACCTGTTTAAGGAATTGCAAACATGTCAAATTGAAGCCTGCATAGTTTAATATGGACTTAGAGAAATTCCATTTGCCAACCCAGTGTGACACTTGGCTAGATGACAGACACCTCCGACCCAGCATGCCCAAATGAAAATCATCCCCTCTTCCCTGCCACCATTCCCCCAAAAACTATGCCTCTGGCAAGTGTTTTAAACTCAATAAACAGGACTGCAGATTTTAGACCAAACACAAAATACAAAAGTCCTTTTAAGATGCCACCTTATTTCCTACTCCCAATATCCAATCACTCATCAAGATCCACTGTTTCTACCTTCTAAATACTGTTTGACTGTCTCTTCACTCCATTGTAGCAGACATGATGCTCTGCCCATGTTCCCCTGCTGACCCCTGGGTCCACCTCAGCTGCAAGCGGACACTTCTGGTTGCACAGTGTCCACCTCAAGCAGCTGTCTCTGCTCTTTGAGACTGCTGAGGGCATGGGGCCCACCTGAAGCTTGTCTAGCCTGTGCACAGAACGGCCTAGAAGTACTGGAGATTTAAGGTCTTCAGGGGCAAACCTCAACCAATGAGGGACAGGAGTTGGTGGATAAATACCCCAACTTTCCCATCCCTTGGAGGAACCATTTTGAGCTTTGTTCTACACAGCTCCCTTGAGGGTCCCCAGGGAACGTGAGCCCCAGTTGCCCACAGCAGCAGCCCACCCAGTCACACACCCTGGGATCATTCCCCATATGATCTACCTGCGTCCAAGTCCTTGCTTCAGTGTCTGCATTTAGGGGGCCAGTCCAAATTAGGATGGCTGCATAATATTAATAAGACTATATAAGGACTGTATGGGTATTAGTTCATTTAATCCTAACAATCTTACATTAAACCATCTTATATATGGGGAAATCAAGGCTTAGAGAGGTGAGGTAACATGCCATAGGTCACACAGTTAATATTAGAAGGAGCTGGGATTAAAACCAAGATCTGTCTGATACAGACTAAAGCATACCACCTTATTCAAAGTCTCACTGCTCCTCTCCTGGGTTCCAGCACAAATCACCTACCTGTTCTCTCTGAGTCACTCAGGTCACTACCTGAGGAAACAGGCAGTGACCTGTTTCCCTCCACTCCATTTTCCACACTGCTGCCATAAAGACCTTTTTCTAAGTGTCTGATCTTGTCACTCTTCAACACCCTCATGGCTGCACATCGACTTTAGGATAGAGTCCAAAATGCTGCCCATGGCATCCCAGACCTTTCATGCTCTGCTCCTGCCTCCCTCCCCAGTCCTAGTCCTGCTGCTGCCTTCCTTTCCTGTCCCCATACATACCTGACACCTCAGCCAGAAGGATCTACTGGTGTTTCACCTCTCTCTCCATCCTGATCCTTCCACCTGGAAGTACATTCTGTTTCCTCTCCCTCTCTCTCCACCCACATTTTCTCTTCTCTGACCCTTTCTTCTTCTCTTTCAAGACTATTCAAGAATCACTTCTTGAACGCAGTCTAGAGACATCCAATCTCTGAGTGTGCTTACTGCTTTTGTCCTTCACTAAAGAAGGCTTCTGTGCCATGTCTATCCCAACCCCCCTCCCAGGCTCCAGCCAGCACTGACCAAACTGAGGACAACTGTTGCTTCTCTTGTCTACCTTCCCCTACTGCACCATGCAGTGAAGCACAGTATGTGTCTTTCATTTGTATAAACCCAGCACCAGGTACACTGGCTGGTACACAATAGGGATTCAATAAAAAGGGCTTGCTGAATGGAATGATTCACCAAGCCAAGCACAAAAGGTCATGGTTACACAGCAAAGCCAAGGCACTCTACATCTGCTGGTCACACTAGTCACGTAATCTCCTCACAGTGGGGAGGGAGGCAGCACGAATCTGTGCTAAATACACCTCCAAACCAAACACAACCAATAGATTCAGCATCTCAGCCACCCCAGTGACTGTGGAGTGCTCGGAGGACACAGAAGCAGCATCAACCCTGGACAAATGGACATCACCTCATCCACTGAAATCCAAGCCCTTCTCCTCTCCCGGTCTTAATGCAGCAGCATCTCTTTGACCCAACTCAAGAGAGTCCCAGAAGTTTATGGGTGCCATATATCTATAAATTCGATGTGATCTGGTCCATTTTGGTACTTAAATCCACATGGTCCAAATAATCCAGATAATTGTCAGGTCTCCACTTTGTTCTGTGCAAACACAGCAAACCATAAAGTTGATGAAAACATCAAATTGTTTTCTATGCTGAATGTTGGATAGTAATCTCTTATTTCATTTTGCCAAATTTTCTTCCTATCACTTCTAGGAAAGTAGCTGGAGTTGGGTGAGGAATGGCTTCTAAGGAATGCCACTAGATGAAGAAGGGCTGGGCTACTGGGGGTGGGGTGGGGAGGAATCTCATTTTTATTCAGCAACTGACTTTCAGCCATCACTTAACCTCATTGTGATTCATTCTGCTTATCAGCCAAAAGCCCTTAATCACCACCTTCACTGGAGGTCTGAGAATGAGCTAATGAAGATGCTTAAATGCTCCTGGAATGCTAAGGACTGAGTCAGCTGCAGACATTCAATGTCAACACTCTGTCCCTGGTATTCCTGCCTGTGCATGTGGTGATGCATGGCCCAAACTATACCTATAAGCAAAAGATAGTGAAAATCACGTTCTATATAATTATCCAGATATTTTCAGTTACCCACATAGAATTCTTTGGTATCTTTAAAAAATCCTTCAGTTCCTCACTTAATTTTAAATGATTGTCTTAAGTTATGTTCCTGAAAAGCACAGTCTGACATGGGCATTCTTGCGAAAATCGCTTATTGAGGAAGTGCTCACAGGAAAAGTAGAGAGAAGCAAGCAGGATAGAACAGGGGAAAAGCTCAACAGGTGGTGGTCTTAGTCCCGCCTGGTCTCCCCTGAATCTCTGGAGCACAAATTGATCTTTCTTCGAAGTAAAAGTCCAGCCTTTTGTACCCCACATCAGTAATTGGCTTTTGAATGGGGAGGCAGGGGTGCATTGCATTACTTCCCATGGCAAAGAGGATCTGTGTTTGACTAATGGCAATTCTCTCAAGAAGGGAACCACCATGAGCATTTTGCAACCAGTACTCACCACAGCTAGGAAGGAGCACACATAGGCTCTCTGGAAGCATGTGCCCAGCCTTTCCTCATCTAGTGACATTCCTTAGAAACCAATCCTCACCCAACTCCAGCTACTTTCCTAGAAGTGATAGGGTACCAACAACATCCACTCTATCAGTGTTGTTGAAACTGCAAGAGGGTTTCAGTCTAGGTCTAGTTACTCATTGCACAAAGATCTGATTACTGAGACAACAGGAATTGCCAAGGAAGAAAGAAATTTTTTTAAATATGACAGATAGACATCTTATCAGGAAAATAGGAGAAGTTGCCCCAAATCTGCCTCTCTCCCCATCTAACAGAGGTCATGGGCTTTTTAAAGAAGAGCCTCATGCCTTGGAGAAAGTTGAGGGGGATGGTAAATCTTGGCATCAGGAAGTCTGCCCTGGGGCCTTCAGAATCTCAGCTCCTTTGTCTTGCAGAAAATCCATCATTTCTGAGAAACAACTCTAAAGACCAAATAGTTAGTTAAGGAAGAGGATTATAAAGGACATAATAGGGGACATTGAAATTTGTTCATGGGGCTGGTTACAACTCCCCCTTTCTTCTTAGTTCTTTTCTCAATCTTGGGGAATCAGGATGTTGATCTATCTGGCTGCTTCCTGCTAAAATGGGATGTAGTTGGGGTATAAAGAAGAATGAAAATGTTGGACATGTAACCAAAACTTTTTAGTATATGTTGTTGAGTTTCTACCCTTTCTTCACCAAGGTATCAAAGTATATCAAAAGAAATACCCATCCCCACCATCCCTCCTAGGAAATATTGGCCCAGTGTCTCCCAGATGGAATTTCCATCCATAATTCCCCTAGTCATTCATGAAAACAGTTTTAGTAAGCCAGTTTAATGGGCAAATTTTGACCCATTATGGACTTAAAAGTGGGTGGTAAGGATTTCCAACAATCAAGGGCCCCATTGTCCAACTGTTTAGACAATCACAGGGATTTTTTTCCCATTGACCCCACAGACAAAAATATACTCAGAGAGTACACCAACAGTACTTGATCCTGTTTGGCTGCCCCTCTGGTACCTAAGGTGCCTGACAAATTTCTTTTTATATGTCTATTTATGTAAACTTCATAACTGGCAACGACTATACCCTGGAAGTTCTGTAACTAGGTATCTTGATATCCTCCCTGTAATTTCATTTAAGTCTATGCAAGAAATTCTTTATGGTTGGGACTAATGCCTATACCATGAGGCCTGAAAAGGCAAAATTCCTCATTTTGCCAGCTATTCAGGCATCTAAATGTCCATCCTTGATTTGGAGGGTCTGGACTAACTCTATCCCTCCAAATTAGCCCTTACAGTCTTACACATGCCCCCTCTTCTGTGATAGTCCCTGGACCTAGAGGGAGGATGTTTGTACTTATAACAACAGAGCATTGGCAATGGAATAGCTTTTAAATTCTGGAAATATCAGGTAAACTTTGTTATTTTCTTAATATTTGTCCTGACTAGAAAACAAAGTAAAAAGAATCAGTAATGTTTTATATTAAAGTCATTAACAAAATTTCAGTTCTTTCTATGACTTTTTCTTAAAGAAGCAAATCTTAGACCATAGCTGACTATAAACTGTTGAACTTAAACTAATTTCCAGAAACAACTCAGACATTCTACAATTATCTACTACTTAATTTATTTCAAGATTTCAAATTGCTAAAAAGAATCTTGAAACCATGACATGGAGATACACAGTCAGAAGCAGATCTTAAAGATGTATAAGATTTTTTCACTTGTCAGTTTTCAAATAGTTTCTCTCCCCCACTTTACATAAGTGATTTCTTCATTACTTGTTTTATTGGCCTAAATAATTATTGCAGGGCAACTCTAAATTTGCATTTCTAAAGATATGAAGCCAGGTAGAAAATTTATATCTCAAGGCACAGAACTTATACTTAAACAAAGATAAGGTTTGCTATGAAAACTTTGAGCTACTATCCTTTGTATCCTAAAAGTTTTTAGTGGTTTAGGTGAAGAAAGGGAGGTGCCCTTACAAATGGAAATTTTCTTTTTATAGAGGTAAAATTTCTCTTACAAAGAACAAACTTCAGATTGATTCCATTTGATAGATGGGTATTTTCCATTTAGCTTGTTTTTTTATTCACTTTAGGGTAGAGCACCTTAAAGGAACAGGGCAAAGAAAGCCCATAATTTTAGCACCAGTACAGCTGGGAGACAGACTACTTAGATCACAGTTATCATTTCAAGTTATTTTTTGCTCACCATTTTTATAGCCTGTGAATGCAACCAACTAATGTGATTAATTGTGCTCTCAACAAAGTCATTTAATGTCTAAACAAATTCAATATCCAAACATATTTTCCTAACCAAAATTGGGGGAAAAGAGAAGGAAAAAAATTTCAAACATAGGCCAAAAAACAATCACAAAATATGGTTTTAATTATTACTTTTAAACTTTAAATAAAACTACCAAGATAATAAATGTAAGTATTCTAGTAAGACTTGCTATTCTGAATAATATAACATCTTTAAGTTCTATAAATATAGTAGAAATTTTAGAACACATCTTTCTTAAGGATGCTAACTAATTATATATTTTTAAAATTCCAACATCCCAATATAAAATTTATTGATATGACGTCACCTGACTATGGACCAAATAAACGTCTAACGTCAACCCTTAGCATCTCAAATAATTGTAGCAAAAGGGTCTGAAAAAGGGCAAAATGTTTTACAAGTTGTCTCTTTAAAACTCCTCACCCTTTTTTAGGAATTAAAACCTGCATTACCTCCCAAGGCCAGTAATCAGAGGGACAGAGTAGTGTGTTTTGTTCTTTGTTCTTTGTTTTATAGTATCTTAAACCATAGGAGACGGTTCAACAGAATTATCTGGGCACAGGTCATGATATCATCTTCACTGGAGATGCTATAGTTAAACAGCAATATCCCAAAGCTGAAAACACTCTTTAAAAACCCTGATTTTCTGCTTAAAGGGAGGACAATGGTTCTGTAAGATCAGAGTGTGCCATCTTCCTCATTTGCTGACAAATTAATAAACTTCTGTTTTCCTCAAACCATTTGTCCTCATTCTTCATTTGGCCTCAGGGACAAGAACTGAACTTTTGGTAAAATAATGACACAAAGACATTGTTTTTAATAAGGATCAAAATCAAGCTATTTTTAAAATAATTTAACTGTTCTCAGAATATTTTTCTTCTTAAGTGCAAATTCAATTACATGTAATACTTTCAAAGAATGAGATTGTTTTGAGATTCTTTTTGGATTCTAAGAACAAACTTTTAGTTCATTTTTAAATAAATTGCTGTACAAAAACTAACAGTTCAAGGATTTTTAAAAAATTTTTACAGGCAAAGGCCTTGGCTATGGCAATACAATGTACACATAACAAGCTATCTTGCAACCAGTACTCAGAAAGAGTGACCAAACCAAAAGTATCTTCATAAACCTTTGAGCATAAGTTTCTATTTTTGTGCTATCATTTACTTACGGTTTTATTTATTCTCATTTATAGATACTTATTTGTGTTTAGACATGTCTACATTTTTACCTGAGTAAAAACCTTAAGGTTAAACACATGGGTTTTTGCCAATAACTAAGGAGATTTAGCTGTTTTTATTAAACCAACAATATTAAATTAGTCTTATTTATTAAAAACCATATAAACACAGATCATTTTATTTTGGCTAGGTTTTTAGTTTATAACCATTGTGTCAAACTCTGACACCTCCCAATATAAAAATGATGAGTAAACTCAGGCAAAAATATATACTGACAATTTTGAAGACATTTTTATTGCTATTTTATCAATAATTTCTAAAAACCAGCTTGTTTACCAAAGATTACTAAATTCATGTGAGTTTGTAAAGCACTTGGGCTTATTTATTTAATTTACAAGAGTTCCTTTTATCTGTAAGTCAATTTTGGTACCATGTAAATATATTAATATAATACATGTACATATATAAAACACATCTAAACACACACATAGGCACACAAAGTTTCGATAGCTTTTATCTCAGAACTCCTTTGAAGTTGCACAGAAATCTGTATACATTATGTTTCCGTTCCTCTTTCCCTGTCCAACAGTGTGCATCCCCACATCTCCGCCAGGTTGCTTCCAGGGACAGTCTCCTAGAGCTAATGACAGAGATGCCGTCTAAACTCCCTGACATTAGGACAGAGGTGTCCTTTAACCTTTCAGACCATAGAACCTGCCACAAGTGAAACTACCATCAGGTGTCTTTCAACCTCCGGGACCTTGGACTGTGCTCATAATACCATCAAAAGTGAAAAGAAAATAGAGACAAAGAGCTTAACAGGCCCCACATTTACATGCCACACACCAATACAGATAAACACTCTACATAAAGAGAAATTCAAGAGGTTCCAAACAAATGAACTGCAGTTTCACCTAATAAGCCCTGCAAGTGTCAAATCAAGTAGTTAGGTTAGTTTCCACTCCAACAAATGGTTGGGGGTTTATTCAACTCAAAACAAAAGGGAACTCCCTCAGAATTACCCATATTGAGAGGAGTGTCCCCCACTGTGCAGTACCCTCAGATAGCACTCCTCCCTCACCCCCATGTAAATGTCAAAATCCAGAGGTCCTTTCTTCTCAGGCAATCACCAATGCGCCGGAGGCCAGTAACAGGGTGCTGGCAGCAGAGTCCAAAGCTGCCCTCCAGCAAATATGGCCAGGCAGCAGCTAATGGAAGCTCTCCACCTCTCCCAACTCCTCAGCCACCAAACCATGAGCAACACCATCCCGGATGAGCCCCCATAATTGTTGTCAAAATCACAAGGGGGTTTCAGTCAAGTCCAGATGCTCATTGCTCAAAGATCCAATTATTGAGACAATGAGGATTGCCAAAAAAAGAAAGGAATTTTTTAAAATATGACAGATGTCTTGTCAGGAGAATGGGACAAGCTGCCTCAAATCCCTCTCTCTGGAGATCGTAGGCTTTTTAAGAAGGGGCCGAGTGCCTTGGGGAAGGTCGAAGCGGATGGTGAGTCTTGGCATCAGGAGGTCTGCCCTGAGGCCTTCAGAGTCTCAATTCCCTTTTCTTGCAGAAAAATCCATCGATTCTGGAAAACTCAAAATGTCAAGTAGCTAGTTAAGGGAGAGGATTATAAAAACATAAAGGGGTCATTGAAATCTATTCATGGGGCTGGTTACTCCCTGGTTCCGAAATCACAATCACTTGGAGGGATTGTTTAAAAGACAGGTAGCTAGGCCCCAGCCCAGGACTTTCTAATACAATAGATTTGGGCTGGAGTCCTATAATTTACATTTCTAACATGTTCCTGGGTGATGCCAATACTGCTAGTCCAATGACCACCCTTTAAGAACCACTGCACTATAGAGATTATGCAGCATTGGGCCAAGACGTACCTTCTGACCTGCTTTGATTTGGTCATGTTTGACCCAGAAGTACTGAAGCTATAGAATATAATCTTCAATCACTATTTCCAGAATATTTGATTCTACAATTGTTGCAGACACAAAGCAGACAGACACAAGACCCCTGAGTAGAGAGGAGGTAAATAGTGAGTACAGAGGTTAGAGCTAAAAAGGCTGGGTCCTTGTCTCAGCTACGAAGGTACCATCAACACCGTGCCCCTGCCTCTGGCCTCCCCTCCCCTTCCACCCTTCCCTACCACAGCACACCTGTAAGAGGTGTGGGAGGAAGTGAAGGGGGCATGGAGAAGTCTGGTGAGCAGCTATCCCATGCTGGGCACAGATGGTCAGGCCCCCTCTGTGGTGCCATGCATTGAGGGGTACACCTTGTTGGGGACACAGAGCAACTGGGGCCTGTCCCGAGAGGAAGGGTTAGGAGATGAGAGGAGTCAATGAAACAATGTTTTGTGAGAGGTTTAGTAAACAATCTATGATGATGCACGATACTCAAAACTGAGATGGGCTGCTTCTAGAGGTGGTAATTCCCGTCACTGGAAACTTTCAAGCAAAGGCTAGACAATCGGCAGATGGAGTGAGGGGGAAGACAGAGGAATCTGGATTGGGGGTTGGAACCAGCGGCCTCTAAGTTTCCTCCCAAGCCTGCCATTAGGTTGATGACTGCAATGGTTAATTTTAAACGTCAAATCGACTGGACTAAGGGATGCCTAGATAGCTGGTAAGACATTGTTTCTGAGTGTGTCTCTGGGGTGCTTCCAGAAGAGATTAGTATTTGAACCAGTAGACTGAGTGTAGAAGATCTGCCCTTACCAATGCTGGGGGCGGGCGGAGTGGAGAGGCAATTGTCCAATTCCTTGAGAGCCCAAATAGAACAAAAAGAGGAGGGCAAATCTCTCTTCCTGAGCTGAGACATCCGTCTTCTGCCCTCGGACAGCAGAGTTCCTGGTTCTTACACCAGTAGATACCTCCCCTACCCCCTACTCCCACCCCTACCCCATTCTCTGTCCCTTGGCCTGGGATTGAGTTGCACCATCGGGTTCCCTAGTTCTTCAACTTATAGATGGTGTATTGTGGAGCTTCTCAGCCCCCATAATCATGGGAGCCAATTGCCATCCTAAATCTCCTCTTATGTATCTATAGGTATCCCATTGGCTCTGTCCTCTGGCTAATACAGTGACTTCATGCAGATTCCTAGTGTGCCCTTTCTCTCTCTAGATGTTCTTAGGATCCTGTCCTGATTTGCCTCATTCCAAAATGGAATAAGAGCTAGTTTAGCACTCTAGCTCTTATTCCAGCTGGCTTGTAAGAGCCGCTAAACCCTTTCCAGCTTTCTCAAAAGAGCCACAATAATTCCTGCTTCCCTGGTTGGATGCTTAGCTGATCTGGGAGACTAAGTCTGTTATTTTCTCCTTTTATGGTATAAAATCCAACTCTTGCCCCTGTGAAATTGCCTTTCATATGTTGTAAAGTATTTTCCAAGCCACTTTCAGTCACTTCTGAGATACACTGCTTACAAATGTATCGATTTATACATCCATTCTCTGGATAATGGATTCTAGAGAATTCCAGTTCCTGGCTATTATAAACTGTTTGCTATGAGCCTGTCTCCTGGGCACATGTTCAAGAACTTTTCTGGGGTGTGCAGTAGGTATGGAATTGCTGAGTTAGGTGTCCCCATATTCAGATTTCCAAGATAATGCCAAATTGTTTTCAAAGGTGATCTTTTTTTCATTTTGCTGTGTTGTTTGCTTTAGCAACAGAAGTGCTAACCAATTCCTAGGTGATTTTTTTAATTTACTCTTGCAAGATTAATATTTAAAATTTTTATTGACCCATATGCTCTCTAATACTTCGTGAACTAAAGCAATAGCAATAAGAATGAAAATGGAAAATAAAAACAGATTTGGGCTACATTTTGGAGATAAAATACACAAAGATGTGGTGGGTAGGGAGGAGAAGTCAGGGACGACTTAGTATTTACTTCTTAATATTTACCAATATGATAATATTTCATTTTGACCTTAATTTTTATTTTCATGATTACTGAAGAGATTAAATGTCTTTATATGTTTATTGGCCATACACTTGCATGTCATCTGCCCCTTTTTCTAGTGTGTGTGTGTTTCCGATTGATTGGTAGGAGTTGTTTATATATTCTGGATATTAAATGTTTGTTAGCCATATGTATGACAAAACAAAAAAAGTAAAATAAAATATTGTGCTCACAACAGCCCTATGGGAGCATATAAGGATGTGCAGGCCCATTGTACAGAGAGAAAGACTGAGATTGAGAGAGTATCGGAAGCAGGTGGCTTCCCGGCCCTTCTCTTAGCCCTTCCAACTCACCTCTCGCTTTAATGTTTATTAAATGGAGATATTTATTCAGCATCAGTCTCTGGACTTATGTTCATTGTAAATCATTTAAGACTTGAGTCGCTGGGGCTGTGTTTTGGCCGACCTGCCGCATTCACTCATCCCAGACCCGTGTTCTGGAATACAAAGGCGCTGTAATTCATTTCTGCTCTTCAGCTTCACTAATCAGAAAAGCCCATTGCTCTTGCCACGCGCTGAGTAATATAACAGAAATTTCTAAGCTGAGGGCGTTAGATTCGGATGCAGCTAAAAAAAAAAATGTTAGGCTATCTGATTTACTGTAGCTGTGGAGATGTGGAGAAGGAAAAAAAAGCAAAACTATGTTGTTCATTGCTCTCTCTTACTCCCGAAGCTGTGGATACAGACAGTTGCCATTTGCTTGGCCAAGTCATCCACGTGGGGATTGCTAGGCTCAAGTAGCTCCATCTAGACAAAGAGGAATGAGCAGGCCTGGGCAGTGCATGGAAAACCATTTTATAAGGAGCATCCAAACCCCCATGAAATGCAACTACTAGATCCAGAAAATTATAATTCCTGGAACTCCTCTTGGAAAGAGTCCGTGTGTGTTTGGCATGTTGGGAAGGTGGGCCAGGTTGGGGTGGGGTGGAGGGGAGGTTGGCCGCTAAACTGCCTTCTGAGGGGCATCTGTGCATTAATTGTGTTGCTTTTGTTTGCCGAATTGGACAGATGAGTTTGGGGAGAGCTGAACTGCTCAGAAGAGGAGAGAGTGATTATCTTCCTCTGCCCTTTCCTCACTCAGCTCTCTGCCATTCCTTCAAAATAGATGTGAAATGGCTATTTAAAGAATATAGGCTTAGGGCACTTAAATCTTATTTGTAATATTTTCTTTCTTTTATTTAAATAGATCTACAATGAATATGACAAAACACTAACATTTGGCGATTCTAGTTTGTGGGGCACAAAGTGTTTGTTATATTTTTTTTTTAATTTCAGCTGCCACAAAACACCACTGCTTTGAAAGATCACTCCATTTAATAGCTTACCCAGGACTTCCATAGATCTTTATTTCACACTATCACCTCTGTCCCCAACCCCGCTACTCTCACTACCCACCCTCATCTTATCCCCAGCCAAGCACTGCTCTGGGTAGGATAAATACCTACATTTGAGCGATGACAATACACAGACTGAAAATATGAGCATATGGATGTCCTAGTCAGAGAGAAGCATGTGAAGGTCTAGGATGCATGGATGACACCTCTGGAAGCCCATCTGTCCCTCAGGGACTGCCTCAGAGCCAGCACCATCACTCCCATTCAGCCAATGTGAAGAGGATACACAGGGGAGGAAGAACAACCCTCCTAGGGCAGTGTTTATGCCACAGTGGGCTTGGGACCAGGCCAGGATCTAAGGCAGCTCTAAGAGAGCTCTGCCAACATGGGATGAGCCGTCCTCCCTGTCACCTTTATGAACATTGACAGTATGATGTTCACACCAGTCTAACATGGCCATGCTTCCATGGGTAGATGTGATCCTTTTTTTATTTTGAAAGGCCTTATCCTTTCAAGCACCAAACATCTAAGGAAGAGACCGAAAAGAGGGATTCAGAGGGCAGCCTTTGCATAGATCAGAGAGGGGACTGGCTCTCAATTTATGAGGTCTGGATGTAAAAGATCTGGATGGGCTTGAGGTAACTCTGAGGAGAGAGGAGGTTAAAGCAGTGGTCCCAAAGTATGGTCATTGGATCTTCTGGAAGGTCCACAAGGGCAAAACAATTTTCATAACAAGACTAAAATGTTATTTACCTATTTCACTGGCTGGACATTTGCTCTGATGATGCAAACACACGGCAGGTGAAACTACTGGTACCTTAGCGCAAATCAAGGCAAGCACCACTAGTCATTGTATTCCTCACACTTGAAGAAAAGTGTCCTTAAGAATGACCTTCATGAAGCAGTAATAAGTGTTACTTTTATTAAGTCTTAAGCATCGAGTGTATGTCTTTTTAGCATTCTGTGTGACAAAATGGAAAGCATGCACAGAACACCCTTGCCACATTCAGAAGCACAATTATTGTCTCAAAGAAAAGCACAGCCCGATTGTTTGAATTGCGAGCTGAGCTCACTACCTTTTGCAGAACACCATTTTAACTGGGAATAATGATGGGCAGACAAACTGTGGTTATTCAGACTTGGGTATTTGGCAGACACTGTCTTGCAAATGAACAAAGTGAGTCTGTCACTTTGAGGGAAATAAATGATAATACTCGTTTCAATAATCTTAATCTTTCACAAGAAAATTAGAATTTTGGAAAACCTGTGAATCTGGCAGTTATACAACACTTAAAGACCTTTTCAATGGGATGGATGGTGATACTGACAAATGCGAATGGTTCAAACTTCCGTTGATCCACACAACTCAGTGAAGCAATGGATGATGTCACAAAGTCATGCCTGGACAAATGACCTGTTCTAAGTGCAAGACAGACCAATGCAACACAGGATGAAAAGTTCATGGATATGGTTTCAGATTCCACATTGCCATTAACCTTCGAGAAACTACCACGTGTAGGGTTTTGCCGGAGAGGACCACAAAGAGAGCCACAATGATATGAAAGGCTAGTAAAATATTCTTCCCTTTTTCAACTACATATCTGTGTGATACTGAATTTTCTTCATATTCTTAAACCAAAACAACATATTGCAACAGCTTGAATACAGAAGCAATTATGAGAATCCAATTATCTTCTATTCAGCCAGGCATTAAAGAAACTTGCAAACATGTAAAACAATGCCTCTTGCTTAGAAAATTTTTTGGTTTTGAAAATATAGTTATTTTTCATAGTAATTATGGTATTTTGTTGATATGCATTGGATTTGTTGTTATTTTTAAATTGGTTAATTAACATTTTTTAAAATTTTGCAGTTTTAACTTTTAATACATTAAATTAATATAGAGATATAACCTACATAAACAAAAAGTTTCTGGGGGTTCGCAATAATTT
Source organism: Lepilemur ruficaudatus (assembly GCA_963574885.1). NCBI lineage: Eukaryota > Metazoa > Chordata > Mammalia > Primates > Lepilemuridae > Lepilemur > Lepilemur ruficaudatus. The sequence continues at coordinate 20,273 of CAUYRT010035140.1, forward strand.
TTAAGAGTGTAAAGACCAAAATATTTGGGAATCACTAAATTACAGTATTATGTGAAGATTGAGTTAAGGTACATAAAAGGCCTGGCTTATAAAAAGTGCTTAGTCATAATATTAATAGCAAATACATATTTACTATATGCAAGTACTAGTATAAGTGTTCATTTAACCTGCATAACACTTCTGTGAGATAAGTATCATTATTATCTTTTTAAAGATGAGGAAAATGAGGCACAGAGAGGCCAAGTAACCTATCTAAGGTTAAACAGCTAGTAAAAGGCAAAGCTGGGATTTGAACCCAAGTAGTTTGGCTCCAGAGACTGGGCTCCCAATCCTTACATCATACTGTCAGTACTTGTTGGTGTTGATGTTAGTAATGGCTGGTAATGGTTGTAAACTAGATTCTGTAGTTTGAAGTTACTCACTGTATTTATTTTCCTCTTATAAGGTCTTATTTAACATTTCAAATTAGCCTCAAATGTGCCATGGGATATTAAGGGACTGGGATAAAAGATGATATTAATGGAGAAGCAGTACCACTTCCCATTCTTGTGGTAGAAACAGTAGAAATTCACAAAAAGCTCAGAAGAATTAGGGCTAAAAAGTCCTACTGTCCTTCCTCATGCAGAGATTTCCCCTCTGTAGTCGAGCTTAGAGGATTCGTATTGCATGTGTTAAGTAAAATGCCTCTTTCCCTATATGTGGACCCTAGCCGTCGAAAAAATGGCAATCTAATTGAAGGCGATAAAACACACATATGAAATAACAACTAGAACAGATGACAATGTCTAATTAACTGCTAAATTAATATAAAACCAGATTGAAATTTTTTTTAAAAAATTCTCTTAGATGATTCAGAAAATACTTTGGGGCCTACAGTGGCTCTGGGTCATAATTAAGAACAGTAATTATTGTTGTACGCCTGATGTCACAGAATTCTGAGTTAAACTTCTCACATCTCAATTTGGCAAGCTTTTTCCCTCCAGTAGTAATCCTGGATTGAATTCTCAGTTCTCCCCTACACCTATATACAGTGCTTTTTTCAGAATGAGCTTTGCTGTGTTGCCATCAGCTACCAGCCGTGCACTAAGGGATGCTTCTTCTCGGCATCATCGGGATATTGTTGAGGACCTTGGTTACAACCCGCAGAGCACTTTTTATGGGTGATGCCTGTCAGTTACTGATATCAACAATGCTTGGACTTCTCTGAGCAACTGGCCTATTTTGCTTTTACCTATTTCATGGATTTTTGTATCTGAGCAGGTTTCCCTTTCTGTTTCGATGCATAGATGTTTAAAGCCAAGTCTGTGGCTAACCTGTTGCAGGGAGTCTTTTTGGTATATGTTTCTGTTTTGACCTTACTCTCAGCTCATTATTAAGCTATCTTCTTTCTTCTTTTTACCTAATTGCAATTTTTCCAGCTTATATTTTAGTTATCCTTGAAAACTGGCTTGAATCCTTGCAGGAATGAGGGGGGTTATAGATAACTGTTCTGTTCTGGTACCTATATGGCTCTGAGCAAGTCTTTCAGATCTCTGGGCTTCTCACCTGTAAAATGCTCACCTCTAGGATGGCTTTCGGCTCTAACATTTTATGATTCTTAGTAGCGGATAAGGGAGTATTATGGCTAACAGGATGCTTTAGGGCCATGTTTACAAACTGAAATGTGCACTAAAGATGTACAATATTTGCTGTGGTCCTTCTTAACTGTTACCAACCAATGGATATCTGGAAATAGGTGCAAAGAGTGGAGGGTGGAAACATCACTTTCACAATACTTCCCTCTGGTATTTATCTGTGGCAAAGACGTTTTTGCAGTGACTTGTTGAGCACCTACTTTGTTTAAGGCAAGATGCTGGGAGCAGAGATGGCAAGTAAAATATATAAGATCTGGTCCCTGCACTTGAGAAACTTAGCAAGGAAGGGAGAGAAACTCTTAGGAAGAGAACACAAGGAAGTGAGGGGTGAGAGAGAGCAGACATGCTAAGTGAGGACTGAGATTAAAGGGCCAAACTCCTTAGCTCCTCATGAACAAAAGCACAGTCAGCCCCAACTAGAGGAGAGGCCCTGAGAGCCAGGGAGCCCCTCTGCCAACCACCCGGAGGGGAAGGAGGCGGCTCACCCTGCTGCAGGTGCCAGGGCTCCGCTCATGTTCATGCTTAATAAGAAGAACTGCACACGTGCATTAACGTGCCTTTCCAGGCTCTGCCAAGTTTATGTGCCAGATGGCACTTGCCTCCCACATCTGATTTACTGTAGAGCAGACCAGCTGTGCCTCAGCCCAGGGCAGGCCCACATCTGGCAGCCAGTTGGTAAAATTCTCTCCATCTGACACTTGTGCCCTCATATCGTATTCCCCAGAGCAATTCTCTGTCAAAGTGTGCGTGTGTGTGTGTGTATGTATGTGTGCCTCTTCTTGGCTTATTTCTAGGACTACAGCTGAATATCTGTCAGTAACAGATCTGCTTAAGCACCTTTAAGTCAGAGAGGAGGCTCTTACTGTGAAATGTAAATAATGCTACCATGATATTCTGTAGTGAAAATACTCGTGGATAAAGTAGAGAGGCAGACACGGGTGACTGCATGCCCAAGAGTTATTCTTCCCTTTTTCTTGTGTTTGCAGGACTCTCATCTTGTGTGGGGAGGCAGCTCGCTCCTGGGAGGACCCCAGTCTCCAGCTGCAAAGGATGTGAAGTGATTGCTCTAAGGTGACTCCATTCCCCTTTCTAGTCATTGGTTCAAGAATGTCAGAGTGACCCAGGACTGGCCGATGATTCAGAAATGAAAGTCCACTGGGATGGGATTGGGGTGGGGGTCTTCTGGAAATAATTTTGCTCTCTAAAAAAAAAAAGAAAGAGAGATTCTTCAAGAGAAATGAAAACAAACATGCACATAAAGACCTGTCTCCTGGTGTTCATAGCAGCTTTACTAGAACAGCCCCAAACTAGACACAACCCAAATGTCCATTAGCAGGTGAATGGATGAACAAACTGTGATATATTCAAACAATAGAATATTACTCAGCAATAAAAGGAATGAGCTACTGATACATGCAACAACATAGATGAATCTCAAAATTATTATGCAGCACCAAAAAGTCCATACTTTGTGTTCCGTTTCCATGAAGAGATCAATTTAATCTATGGTGGTAGAAAGCAGATCATTATTTGCTGGGGGTTGGTGGGAAGATTGACTGGGAAAGGGCTCAAAGGAACTATTGGGGGTAATGAAAATGTTCTATATCTTGCTTTTAGTGATGATTATATACCTGTATACATTTGTCAAAACTTATCTGACCATATATTCAAAATAGGGGCCGGGCACGGTGGCTCACTCCTGTAATCCTAGTACTCTGGGAGGCCAAGGCGGGCAGATCGCTTAAGGTCAGGAGTTCGAAACCAGCCTGAGCAAGAGTGAGACCCTGTCTCTACTATAAATAGAAAGAAATTAATTGGCCAACTAAAAATATATAAAAAAAATTAGCCGGGCATGGTGGCACATGCTTGTAGTCCCAGCTACTCGGGAGGCTGAGGCAGAAGGATTGCTTGAGCCCAGGAGTTTGAGGTTGCTGTGAGCTAGGCTGACACCACAGCACTCACTCTAGCCCGGGCAACAAAGTGAGACTCTGTCTCAAAAAAAAAAAAAAAAATAGGTACATTTTGTTATATGAAATTATATCTCAATAAACCAAAAATTAAATAAAAAAAATACTGAGAAAGCTTGGACCTTCTTCCAGCATGAACGCTGTTGTGCAGAGACACATGCTTCGAGCTGAGGCCATCATCTTGCCATCACAGGACAATAAACCCACAATTCCCACACTACGCGCCAAGGCACCTGGAACGTCACAGTGCTCACAGAGGCACCACAGGGTAAATTTTCGGGAGAAAAAATTTAAAACAGTGACACTCAGCATCTGTCAAACATCATGCAAACTCCTAGATCCAGATAGTTCATACTTTCAACAGCAGATTGCACTACATTCATTTTGATGATGCCCTGTCTTTTTTCAGTAGTTATGATTTAAAAAAAGAAACAAGTACTGTGTGAAAATCAAAATGAAGTTGGAATTGAAGGTAGCAGTAGGATTTGAGAAGTTGTGCAGTGCCCATCAGGAGCACACATCCCATTAAGTAAGTAAGTGCAGTTATTGACCAATGAAATGAAAATTTTTTTTTCAATTTATGTGCATTTTTTGAAAGGCTACTAAATTATTAGGACATAAATACTTATTAAATCGTTTGAACCTAATTACCCAATAAACAGAAATGTCAGGTATTTCTTTTGGCCTGCTGGCACCGTTAAAAATAATCACTGAGACACAAAGGGTATCACGAACTGAGAAAGTCTGGGATCTCTGCAATAAGCCTAAGAACAAAAAGCCAACATGCTAAGAAATGGCCAAGCAAAGACAGAAAAAATGGGAGCCCTTCCCTTGGTAGTATCACTTCCTTGCCACCCATATGTACTCAGGAACACCTACCTCCAGACTTTTTAATCACAGTGAGATACTTAAATGTCTTTATTGCCTAAAGCCAACATTGTAAGGGGGGGAAAAAAAGCCAAACAAAAAAATAGAAAGAGTACTCTATGTACTCCACATCCCAACTCCTCCCTGGAAGTAAAGTATGTATCCTTTGAGTTCCTTTCCTATGCATTTGTATGCAAACAGTTGCCACTTCTAAGTGTAACATAAATGTAACAGTTTTATAACTCGATTTTTTCACTTATGTCTTAGAGTTTTTAAAACTACTGCTGATATTGCATTGTGTGAATGTACCATTCCACGGCTGATGGATATTCAGAGGACATCCAATGTTTAAGATAAGCATCACTGTTGTGAATACCCTCATAAATGTCTCTTATGTAACATAGCAGTAGTTCTGTAGCATAGCTACCTTGGGTGTGCAAATTTTTAATTTTGAAAGATATCAATAGGCTGTAACAATTCATTCTCCCATCAACAACAAGTGAGAGTATCAGTTTCCCACGCCCTCATTAGAGTGGTCATGGTGGTTCTCACACACACACAGACACAGACACAGACACACACACACACACACACACACACACGGTGACGAAGATAAGCCCATTCCTCTTTCCAAAGATGGGTTTAGGGATTGGCATGTTTCAGTTCTGGGCTAATGAACTGTGCAGGGAAATGTGCCTGAGGGAACTTCTAGAAAGTTTTCCGCACTCCAAAAAGAGTCACAAGAAAAAGATCACCTCTTCTTCTGAAACTTTTCAGGACTAGATGTATCTTGAACTGCCTTAAGCCTTTTGCCACCCTAAGCGAAACAGCCTTAGGATAAAGTTCGGTAGAACAAAAAATGAAGGGGAAATCTGGGTCCCTGACATCATTACAAGCCACTGAAGGTACCACACCAAGAGCTGGCCGTATCTCTAGGTGTTTGGTTATGTTAGATAAAAAATTCACTAACTCCTCAAGGCAGTTTAAGTCATGTCTTCATGCTACTTGCAACCAAAAAATGTACTGATATAGGTGTAGCATTATTGAGTGTTTTCTATCTTTTAAAATTTCTGTCAATCTTGGTATCAATAAAAATTGATACAACATTCTTATTTTAATTTGCATTTCCCTTTTACTAATAACATTAAGTATTTTTCACATGTATAGTGACTTTTGTATTTCTTCTAACGTGAATTACCTATTCACGTCCTTTGTCCATGTTGGGGTTGTCTGTCGATTTACAAGAGTCCTTTAAGTATAATATACATTAATCCTGTGTGTATTTTATATCTTGCAAACATTTCCTCCCATAGAGAAGTGTTGTGTTTTGGGGTTTTGTTTTGTTTTTTAAGTTTTTGGAATCAAGTCCAACCATTTTTTCTTTTCTAATGTTTTAAATCTGTGTCTTACATAGGAAAGCCTTCTCCATTTCAGCATGATTTTTTTTAATCTCCTGTATTTTTTCAATATTTGAAAGTTTAGGTATTATGATTAGCTTTTTAATATATCACTCATATATTTTTGCCATGGTACAAGGTTGAATCCTAACTTTATTTTTCAAAAGGAATAGGTAGTTCTCTCAACACCTTTCTGAACGTCATCTCCCCACCACACAAAATGGCATTTTTATCAAAAACTAAAGTCCCATAAATTGATTTGTCTTGTCTCGGGTCTTCTATTCTGTATTACTAATCTATTTGTCAGTTTTTTGTATGAACATCACTCTGTTTTAATCATTAAACTTTGGGACCATATTTTGATGTCTGGTAGGGCAAGCCCTTCCTCCATTACATGGTAAAATGTTTACCGGTTATTCTCATGCTTTTTCTCTCCCAGATTAGATATGTTTACCAATTCTGGATTTTTATTTAGACTGCACTGAATCCAAGGACTGCCTTGGAGAGAGTTGTCATCTTTACGGTGTTGAGTGATTCTACTTTAGGAAGTACGACTCCATCTTTTTTTCCAGGGTTTGATTTTGGCTTTTTAAATAATGTTATCATTTTACAGTTCTTTTTTCATTATTGGTCTTGCCCATTTCTTGTTAGGTTTATCGTATTTGTATTCTTGTTATTTTGTGCATGTTTTTATGTGACTGTGATTTGAACCTTTCATCATTTTCATTTTCTAATTGGTTATTGCTAGTATATAGAAATACTATTAATTCGTGTAGGTTAATTTTGTCTGTTCATCTTACTGGCCTCTCTTATAGGTTGTAACACTTTGTCAGTTGATTTGCTTGCACTTCATAGATAGGTCGTATAAAATATTATTCTTGATTTAGTTTAATGCATTTGACCTTGAAATTTTTATCTGATACTAACATTACCACACTTGCCCTTTTCACCAGCAATTTCCCGGGAAATATTTTCCCGTCCCTTTATTTCAAACCTTAGTGTGTGTGCATGTGGTACATGTAGACTGTTTTATTTAGATCTGTTTTTTAAACAAGCTTATTGAAAACCAAATCATAGAACATCTACCCACTCGATCATTCAACAAATATTTATTAAAGGACTCAGCCATGAACAAACCCAATTATGACCCCTGCCTTCAAGGTGCTCACGTGCTAGCAGTGTTTGACCTACTTATTTGATCATTTGATGTAATCCATGTTATGTTGGGATTTATTCCTGTTTACTTGTTTTATACTATCTCTTTCCATGTGTCTTATTATTTACTTTTCTCCTCCTTTGCCTTTTATTAGACTGGGATTTTCCCCCCTTTAATGGTTTGGAAATTACACATCCTATTTCTGTTTTTCTAGTAGTTGCCATTAAATTTTGAAAAACAATTAAAATTTAAACTTCCTATCAATGCCTAGATTTATTATCTGTAGCTTCTCCATAATATGAGAATCTTAGTACACAAACGGTTCTTCCCCCCCACCATTCCCTCCCATCAAATAGTAATTCAAAATTTTAGTTCCAGACTATTTGTGGATCTTTTTTATTTGGCATCATATTTATATAGATTATCTTTCACTGACATCTTTGCTTTTTTTTTTTTACTTTGCTTAACATTATTTTCCATCTTCCAACTTCCTGTTTCTTGAATGCATTGTTTCTTTTTGCTACAGTCCACTCCCAAGGAATTCTTTCAGACAGATTCTGTGAATGGAAAATCTTCCGAGTTTTTCTGTGTCATAAGTATCTCTTTATTTTGCCCTCACACTAGAATAATAGTTTGAATGGATATAGAAATCTAGATTCAAATTATTTTTCCAGAACTTTGAAGAATTTTTTGCCTTATCTTCTAGCCTTCCACATGGCTGGTGAGAAGTCTTGATCCAATCTGATTTTCATTTCTTTTGCGTACTACAGAAACTCAACCAACTTCAGCAAAGTAGGAAATTTATTGACTCATCCCTGGGAAGGCCAGAAGTGGAACAGACCTCAAGTATGGCTGAATCCAGTGGTGAAAACTATGTCAGTGGAGTGCCCTTCCATGTCTTGTGGCTCTGTTTGTGCTTCTTTCCACATGTTCAGCTCATTCTGTACTACTGTGACAAGCTTTCTCTATGCAAGAGAGGTAACTACAGGCAGCTGTAGCTAACATCTCTGTAGCCACCTAAGAAAGATGCTGACTAGGCCAGGCATGGCGGCTCACACCTGTAATCCTGGCACTTTGGGAGGCCAAGATGGGAGGATTGATTGAGGCCAGCAGTTCAAGACCAGCCTGAGCAAGAGTGAGACCCCATCTCTACAAAAAATAGAAAAATTAGCCAGGCATGGTGGTGTGTGCCTGTAATCCCAACTACTCAGGAGACTGAGGCAGGAGGATCGCTTGAAGCCCTGGAGTTTGAGGTTGCAGTGAGCTATGATGACGCCACTGTCCTCTAGCCCAGGCAACAGAGCAAGAGCCTCTCTCAAAAAAAATAAAAATAAGAGAGAGAGAGACAGAGAGAGACCAACTTCTCCATTAACACATGAAAATCCTGGGGAGGAATCTGAGCAAGCCCTTTTCGGTCTTGTGCCCATCTTGAGCTCATCACTTTAGCCAGAAAAATGGGATTCTCTGATCGGTCAGGTCTGGGTCCCAGGCTAATCTCTGTGTCCTGGGTTGGGGTGGGTGGTCCTGAAATTCATAGTCCCATCTAAATGACGTGGAAAGAGAAAAGACTCAAAAGAAAGAGAGAGAGGGGGAGAGAGAGAGAAGGAGAGAAAGAGAGAAAGAAAAAAGAGAAAGAAAGAGGAAGGAAGGGGGGGGAGGGAGGGAAGGAGAGATGGTGTTCCTATTGGGAGTAGGAGAGGGAAAAGCTAACACTATAACTACTAATGTCCACTGTAGTACATGATATTTCTTTTTCTCTCTGGAAACGTTACATATTTTCTTTTACCCTTTGAACCTGTTCATTTGACCAGGATTTTCTGGTGTGGATCTTTTTATATTTGTTCCACTGGCTTTCAACGGCTCTTTTAAAATAAATGATTCTTGTCTCTCTTTAGCTTGAAGAAATATTTCTTCTATTATTTCCTTCCTGCCTTTGTCTGTGTTCTTTGACTCTGGAATTCCCGTTCAGTTGGTGGTTTTGGCCTTCCTAAATTGGCCCTTTTTGTATTAACTTTTTGCTGTATTTTTCATCTCCTTGTAGTTTTGCTCTAAGTTCTGATGGATTTCCCAAGCCGTGGCTTCCAGCTCACTCATTTGGCCTATTCTATTGCTCAGGCCCTTTATTGAATGGTTCATTTCAGATTTTTAACTTTCTAGAATTATTCTTTGCTCTCTGGTTCTTAGTTTGTTTTTGCTGTTGTTTTAATGAAGGAACTTACCTCACAGTTTTGTTTTGTTTTTTTTTAATTTCTCTTCTGTTTCTTGAATTGTCTCTTTTTCCTCCAAATCAGCAGTTCTTCTTGATCTTGGTACTTCCCTTTCATGCCATTCATTTCCCTCAAATTTCTGGGACTCACTGGTTGTCTTTTCATACTACATTCAGTGTAGGTAGCTGGCAAGTGTTTTTTCTTCAATTGCATTGTTTCCCCAAAAGTCCTTTCCTCTGAAAGGGTCATGGGGGAACGACCTAACAGGGAAGAATGGCCATAAGACAGGCATGAGGCTGGGAACCTTGCTCCAATTGCCAAAGAAAGGACTCTGGCAATGAAGAACTTCAGTGAGTATGTGGGGTCATGGTCTGAAATGTCGATTCTTAGTGCGCTTTTGGCTGAGGGGTGACCAGACACACCAAAAGCAAAGTAAGCATGAAAATGAGGTTTATTGAGGAGGTAAAGGTAGGATTATAGAGCAAGAGCAAGATACACATGCCACAGATGACGACTGGACCCATTGTCATAGCAAAAACAGAGACCTTGGCTATGGTCTGGGTCTTGTTTTATAGCCTCTGGATTGGGACCTCCCCATGGTTCAGACGTCATCACTTTCATGGACAGCTGGGAGGTATATGACCACGGTCTTACTGCGCGCATGTGGATCTCCCATGAGCGTCTCTGAAAGCCCATTGGAGGGGGTGCACCACAACGGTACCCACTTTCGTGCATAGAAGACCTGGAATCCCTCACTATCTACCTAACAATTCCCCTCTTGGGAAGTAGGTCTTTCCTTCTTTACTTCTGCCCCCTTTTGTATCTTTTATGAAGTCTGGAATTTCCTCACCTCCCCACGCCCAGGCCCTCCAATCCCTTGAGCAGCCCTCCCCCGCAGGGCACTTTCCCCTCCGGTGCTTTTCAGCCAAATTTGCTGTTTGCCAGGAGGTTTAGTGAGAGTTACCACTAACTAGCCCTTTTGCTGTGAATGCAGTTCTCAGTTCCTAACTATTGCCCCAGGCCCCTCTTCCTGTTCATTGATTGAGTCTGCTGCAGCTGAGCTCAGAATCTCTCTCCCTTTACTCTTACTTTACAGGCGTCTGTCTCCTCCTAGGTGGGATTTAGACTGTGATTTTCTTGGCTTTTACCAATCCCATTCATTTGATGAATTTCTCTCAATTTCTGCTGTTAATCTCCTTTCACTGCATTGAGGGAATTGGAGAGAAAGAAAAGTAGCCTTCTATGTTCCGATCCACTCCCATATGTGTTCCAAAGTATTCATCATATAATTCTTTTACGTATTGAACTCCCTAAGGAGCACTATAAAGGAGTCAGTTTGCTAGAATTTGATTTATTGATAAGGGTGAAGGGAACAAACTTTTAAAAATTGTTTTTAATATGTAGCGAATGTCAGACACTGTGCTAGTCACTTGATACACATTTCCTCATTCAGTAGAACTTAATTCTCATTTTAAGGAATCTCTATGAGCCAGAGATGAAGGCTGAGAGGGAGAGATGAAGAAACTAATGATACACAGAGCAACTGCATAACTTGCCCAAAGTTACACAACTAGTAAGTCACAAAGACAAGACTCAAGCCCAGATCTCTCCAATCCCCAAACCCAAGAATATCAGGTGCTGTATATAATATCTCCAAACAGATGGCTAGATTATTTTATTGTAATATAAACCTGCATCTTGAATGTTGATTGAAATAAGGGTGCCAATATGTATCTGCTATGCTATAATTTAATTTTTTACAATAGAGTTTAATAGAGTCTATGAAACAAGACCTTCGATTATTCAATGTGAAGGAGAGTTAGAATGTGTAGCATGTTGGGAATTAAAAGCAAATTAAGTTATTTTCCTCCTCAGGGATTTCGCATCTTCGGGCACATGCTGTTCTTTCTCTGCTTGAAATACTTTTTAGCGTATCTTCCCCACTATCTTTTTCGTGATTGGTCCTTTCAGACTCCACTAAGAAGTCACCTTCTCCTGCAACGGCATCTAAGATGGGTCCCCTCCTCTCCAGCCCATCTTTTCTAATTCAATATTCTGTTTCTTCTCAACACAACTTATAATTATTTTGTTTACCGTGGAGTATTTTTGCTTTTGCTTTTGTTTTATCTGTCTTATCCACTAAATTGTAGGCTCCAGGAAAGAAACATGCATTTCTCACATCACCTCCTATTTGTTAAACTATTAGTTAAACTGTAGTGTTATTAAGAAGTAGAGTGAGATAATTTTCCCCAAGCCAACTGGCTGTGAAATGCTCAGGGTTAGGAAAAGAAGAGAGATGTAAGAGCAAAGAACCTGGAAAATCCTCACACTGTATAATCATTTCATTGGCAATCAAGAGTTAGATGTTGAGCCAGAGATTCCATTTCTCTACCTCTGTACTTTCTCTTCTCAAGAAATAGCTTCCCCGGCCTCCTGCTTTGACCCCTGGCCAAAGATGATTGATCTAAAAGAGGTCGCTTGATTGGACCAATTTGGTCAAATGGCATCTTTAGAACAATCCTAATAGTCAATCAGAGTTGCTTATTTTGAGAATTTGGCTTTAGGACCCTGGGATTCTCCATAGATCAGGGAAGAGGCAGATATGCTTGATACACGTGTGACTTACAAAAACCAGTCAGTTGAGGAGAGAAAAATGAATCAGGCTGACAGAGGGAAGCAGAGACCCTGAGGCCTCTTGGGGACTTTCAGTCCAGGAACTGAGCCCCATTCAGCCCCACGGGAGCCTCACTACCACCTCTGCCCCAGACTCTATGAGACAAATGGTCCTTTTTGCCCACACCAGCTTGAGCAAACTGTGACCAAATGGCCCCTGATTGAGGCAAGTGTAAAGTGATTGTTAATCCTCACATCTCCTCCATGTGCATGTATGCGTGTGTGCACACACGTGTGTATTGAGAGAGGGGCTACTTAATTGCATACCATAGGCCTCCCTCTTTGTATATAAAGATGATAAAATTCTTTCTTACAATCAGACACAGTCTTATGCACCAGCAGCATAAACCATAGGTTATGAGAATTTCTGGGACACCCCAAAAGTCCTTTGCCCTCCCCCAAACTCCTCACACTTTTAAAGCTGTACCATTCCAGGTTACTTCTTGGGCTTAAGCCTTGTGTCCCCGAAACACCGTAGCACATGCCCAACACAGCAGAGACTGGCCCCATTCATATGTGCATTCTCACTGTACGTCAGATCATGCAGAGATGGAATCTGTCACACGCTCTGGAATAAATGAATCAAATGGGAAAACGTGGGCAGGAGAAGAAGGTGAGGGCACCACTCAGATGTCCTCAACGTCACCATTTTGGGCTCGATTAGTTTCAATCACAAGTGAGTTGTAAGATGACAGATACAAAGAATTGAAAAAGTCTGAACCGGGTGACAGACTGCGCATCCATCTTTGCAGTTTCCATTTACTTTTAAAGGCATTCACGCCACCTGGCCAGAGTCATTTCAATGAGGAGGAGCAGAAAGGTTTATGTGTTCAAGGGAATTGAAAGGCATGGAGGGAGAAGAAAAGAAAAAGAAAATTGCCAGGCAGAAAAGTGGAGTTTTCTGAATCTCTCCCTCCTGCTTTGTCTTTTCATCACCCTTGCTCTACTTCATAAGTTTTATTGCCATCCTGACATTATCTAAATTATGATTTGAAATTCATTCAAGCAGACTAACTCGCGGTTGCATTTGTAAAATATGAAAAAACAAATTTAATTTCTTTCTTCAGAAAAAAACTAGTGTTATAAATACAACTAAGGGACTGTTCATGTGCACCCAGTGACTGGAACCAGCAGATGCATGGCTGTAATATCCATTCTCGCAAGCCTGGAGGTTCGCCTCCCAGCAGTACCAACGGTACCCAACAGGCTTCCATACGATCTCTTCAAACCACTTCACTCATGAGCTGCCATCATCTGCACAAACAGTCTTGCCAGAGGGGGAAGTGGTAGCTATTCTATTCACAAATGAGAAGACTGAGGTTTGAGGAAGGGAGTTGAGTTTTCCCAACTGCACAATAAACCCATGCAGGGCTCAAAGCTCTGAGCTCCCTGCACTAGATCCCATGAGCTAGGGTACTGTTTGAAATGAGGCTCCTTCAGTCAAGTAGCTCTTAGATTCTAACATGGCTAAAATGGGATTGAACGAAGGTAGAAATTCCACAAAAGGAGACAGACTTAAAGCATGTGATATACAACACCCATGTACATACATCCAAGGCAAAAAAAACTATATATGTGCAAAAAATTTTTTATATTTGTATATATAATTTCAACGTCTCGTGCTCAAAGCCTTTCAAAAAAGAATATCAGTCTCAGGAAGAGTGTTCTTCCTAAAAAACATGGGTAGCACACTATTCCACATGGATGGAGGGCCCAAGGAGTATTTCTGTATGCTATTCTGGGTCTAGCACAGGATGTGAGTCTAATTGGAACTGTTTTGATCCACATCTGGAATTTTCCAAAGAATAGCTCATTGCCTAATTGGCCCCTTGAGTTAGCAAATGGTTGCTATTTTGATGACCGAGTTTTCCTCTCTGTAGCAACTTTTTACTCCATTCAGTTCAACACGCATTTATCGGGCAAGGAACAGTGCTAGATATTGGGCAAGGCAAGGAAGGAGTGAGGAATTGGGGAATAAAGACAAGTAATACGCAAATATGTTGCCTCCAGGAACACAAAGCCTAGTTGTATAAATAACTAGCTAATTATAAGGTAAATGAAATTAGATGCTATGAAAGAGGCAAAGATATCGGGAAGCAGAGGAAGACACAATGAATGTTCTAACAGGGAGTGGCCAGCGGCAAGAGGAGGGAAGGTAAAGGCTTTATGAAGGAGGCAGTGTTTGAGCTGGGCCATGCAGAGTGGATGAACCATCAATAGGGGAAGAAGAAAAGAGCATTCTAGACAGAGGAAACAGCACAACAAAGACATAGCAGAAAGCAGGAAGGCCAAGAGTGGGTAAGCTGGAGGTAAGTGTGGGTTGAGGTAAGTGTGGGTTGAGGTCAGATGTGAAGGACCTTGAATTTAGTTCTGCAGGCCACAGGGAGCCAACGAAGGTTTCTGAGTGAGGGAGTCAAGTGTTTCCCTGTTGGCCTGAAATGACTGGGTTACTTCTAAGAGAGATGAACTACTATCTTATTGAAATCACTATATTTAGGAGTCTGCTACATCAGCTTTGCTTTACCCTAACTGACAAAAATGCCCTCATTTTACAAGTGAGGAACTGGAAGCTCAGAGAAGACAAGTGACATAAGAAGCATCATGTGACCACAGTTCTACCACGTGGCAGAACCAAGGCCAGACAAGAAATTTGGGCCTGGATTTTCCATGGCCCCAAAAGATGTGATGATGATGATGATGATGATGATGATGATGGTGACGATGCTGGTGATTGTGGTGAAGGTCCACATGATGGTGATGGTGGAGATTCTTTGTTTTTGATAAGCTGGTATTTAGAAGCTTTCTTTGCATACCTCTTCTTTACATTTTTCTATTTTTTTAATGCAAAAGCACGGAACAGATTAGCCATGTAATCACCTTAATCAATTATCTATGGTGATAACATCCCTGCAACTTAATTAGCAAAGTTGTTTCCCAGACTAACAGGACTACAGCAGCATCTAAAAGTCACCTCAGAAAGACAGACCAATTCATTAAAAATCACTAATGTCTTCAGGGTTTAAAGATGTACAGCGTTCGTTTGGAGAATGAGAAATCAACGCACACTGACTCTTGCCGTCCGGGTTTGTCACGCTCTGTGTCCGTGGGATGACTCACGTTGCTAAAGCCCAAGTTTAATTAACATGCTTATTCTGTGCTGCTACTTCCATTCTAACAAATTAAATGTTTAAACAGCCAGTGCAAACATTTAGATCTGAGTCAAAATTGTTTGCACTCTGCCAGTTTAGGCATTTAATTTATTATAATCCTTTCCATAATATGGGCCTTGAAAGTCATTTTTTTGCACTGAAAAATATCGTTAGTGTTTCAACTGATGCTATTGAATCCGAGGCTATCAGGATGTGATGTGAGAACTAATTTGGACTGCAAACAAGGACAATATGTGAGATAATAAATGAATCCTCCTCTGTCCTGACTTCCCCAATTGACCAAGTGATAACGATGACAGGTGCCAACCCCGGGCCTGATGTTTGCCACCTAAATCTCTGCTCTTGTTGAGAGATGCCACAACAAGATGAGCCAAGAATCTTGCGAGGCTCTCAAACATTTCATCTGAAGAGCCTTTCCCTGGATCCTGACCTCTTCTGCCTCTAAATATTTTTTCAGAATATAGAATGTTGCTAGCTTTCAACAACCTCCCCTTTCCTGGGGCTAAAGAAAGTGAAAATTCACTGGAAGGAAAAACTATAACAAAAGCTCCATTGAAGCAAAGCTGACTGCACTGATAGAGATCTCAGGCCAGCAGCCAAACAAGTAGACAGAGAGAGGAATGGCTGCCCCAGAGGA
Source organism: Lepilemur ruficaudatus (assembly GCA_963574885.1). NCBI lineage: Eukaryota > Metazoa > Chordata > Mammalia > Primates > Lepilemuridae > Lepilemur > Lepilemur ruficaudatus. The sequence goes on from CAUYRT010035140.1 coordinate 35,981, forward strand.
ATGACCCTCTTTGGCCCCAGGTGACCACAAGGTGGCAGTGAAGACCTTCTTCACCCTGGCCATTGGCCCCACCCCAGTTGCCCCCAACCCAGAGACTCTGCCTCCTCCCCTCTGTCTCCCAGGGAAACAGATCTCAGGTACACTCAGCTCTAAAGAGCTGACACTTTTATATTTTTAATAAAGATACCTTTTTGTATTATTGTGAATAACGTGGAAACTGGAAAATTGTTGGAAATTCCCTCCACAGTTCCTTTTTGAGCAAAATGAGCATGGTGTTGGGACCAAGAGGAAAACATTATAGAATAATAGATGCTGGTCACACAAACTCATTAACTCACAGCTTCCTCATGTACAGAATGAAGAAGTTGGCTCCTCTCGTGCCTGAGGTTTCTTCTAGAGATCCTTCCAGACAGAGTAGAACTAATCAAACTTATCCAGCCAGGAAGAGGGTGGGTTTCAGAGATAGTCATCGGCTTGTCACTGTGTGCTAATCAACGTTGCCTAAAACTAAAAACCGGGTGCATTTACTCTCTGGCTCTTCAAGCTTCCATTTCCCCCTCAGAAATCAGTCAAGGTCTTCCACAACACGTTCCAGATTGTTTATACCTTGAGATTGAATTATATAGAGTCAACTAAGTCAGATTTCACAATGAAGCTATATCTAACCCAAAATTGGCTGATGGAAGGAGGGAGGAAATAGTTGAATTCAGCCAATTTGTTATTTCTAAAGCAATCAACTCGGATCAATCCAGCTTTGCTTGTTTTTCCAAATAGTGTAGGTCGTTTACACACAAGAGAGAGTTTTTCTCCTAGAGTCAGTTCAAGGAAGCTCAAAAGAGCTCTGCTGAGAGAGGAAGGATGCCTGCCCCTCTCACACATTCACTGCTTAAATGCCAGGAGGGTTAACTGAGAAATAAAGACAAAAATCCTTTCCCACTGAACATCTATGCTGAAGCACTTTTAAAATGTCTTTAATGTCTAAGGGTTGTAATGAAATGAAGCATTAGTTAGCTTTTTTATACCACATTTTTTTAAAAAAAATCCATTGTAATTCGCATTAATTGCTTACTATGTGCCAGGGAGTGTGTTAAGTACATTACATATATAACCTCATCAATTCTTGTTACAACCCTATAAAGAAGGAACTGATATTCCCCCCATGTTATAGATGCAGAAACTGAGATTTAGGAAGGTGAGGTCACCTGCCCAAGGTCACCCGCCCAAGGTGACGCACGGCTGGAAAGCATATATGCCTGCCTGTTTGCAAAGCCTCGGATCTTCAAGGAATTTATCCAGCTCCAATTCTGTTTGTAGTTTTCTCCTAATCCTTGATGACGAGCCCTCTTTTTTACTGGGACCTGTGTTAGTATCACACATTTATAAATATTTTAATTAATGAGGCCAACTCATTAAAATTTGCAGTGGAAAGCCCAGACTCCTTGTAGTGGAAAGGATAGCAGGGTCACTTAGGGAAGCTCTCCGCCTCCGCGCTGGTTACGTGATAACAGCGGCTGGTCCCGGCTCTGCTTCCAATGCACCAGCCAAGGCCACTTCCCACTCTCCAAGTTAGGGAATCCACCCCAGTGGCCTCACCTATCATTTAAGTGTCTTCCCTCTTGTTTTAACGCTCAGTGGACATGGAGAACCGCCAACTTTTCCTTCTAATACTGAGCATGAGGACTATCAAGAAAACACACAATTCTTGAGCCAGATATTCCTTCAAGAGCCCCTCCAGTCCTGCCTTCTGCTTCCAGGTAGAGATTGTAAAACTAAAACCAAATAAACTCAGAAATCACAAAATATTAACAACCATCCCTAACTGTCCTGAACACTCAGGAGAGTGTAAAGGGCTTTACCTGTATATATTCATTTTATAGTGACTAAGCCATAGGGAGGTGAAGTGCTTTTCCCAAAGCCATAGGATTTGAATCCACTGTGTTCTGAATTTTATTTGTCAAATCCCTGCTCCCTCTCTCTGGCCCAGGCTGACTCTGGGAAGAGAGGGGCAGACACCGGCAATGGTAAGATCGTGGGCAAAGCATCAAAATGGGACTGAACACAGGTCCCTGAGCCGCCTCTGCCTCTAACTGGCAGTATTTCTTTAGGTGATCCCTTCCCATGCCTGGGCTTCCATTTGTTTATCCTGAAAATGCCCTGAGGACCCTTTTTAAACTCTGAAATTCTAGGATTTGGGTTCAAGGAGGACAGTTGAGGAGAAAAAGGAGGCAGGAAAGTAGCAAGCTGGGAAACCAAAAGACCAGCTGGTAGCTATAGGTGTCCTGTTCACTCTGCCAGAATTTTGCACCAGCCATTCTCCACATTATGCATTCACATCAGACCTCTGTTTTATCTTCAGCATGTTAGTATTACACATTTTTATTTTGCCAGTTATCTCTTCTATTAACCCGGGCACTCTGCAAAATGACTTGTCATTAATAACGTGAACTGGCTTTTTCAGTTTAGACAGAAAGGAAGATATGGAATTGAAGGAACCCTGTTATCTAATGCATTTTCAAAGAGATTTGTTTGGAGAGGGTGCTTGTTAGAAATACCTAAGCAGAGAGCATCAAATCTTTGACAAAATATATATTAGAAATACTGCTTAGAGGACTTTTAGGGATTAAAGTCTACCAGCATGCCTTGCTTGCTTCAAATGTGCTGATGAAATTTTAGCAGCAACCATATTAGAATCTTATGACCACATTCACAAATGCTAACGCCCAAATCACAAATGCCATCCCTATCGGATGTGGATTTGAGGGTATTTTTGTTCAGGGAGGTATTTTTGGCTTTATTATTTAGTCTGCTTGCTTATCTTTTTAAAGAAAAACACAGAATTTTAGAATTGGGAAGTACTTTGTTTTATAGATGAGGAAATTGGACCCAAGGGCAGGAATGTTCCCAAGGTCATATGCCACCATGCACAGCCAGGACTCAGACCAGCTGCTGGATTCCTAGTCCCTCCCTTTCTCTGTTATGCCAGCTGTCATGTTCCACACAAGAACAGAACCAAAACAAAAGGAGCATCAGAGGACCATGTCAATTAATCAAACAATCTCTGAGCCTACAGATGGATGGCTGTTCTACAATGCTCAGACCCAGAAAAGGGCAAAGAGACTTGACATAGGGAACCTCTGCAGTTGGAGAGGTAACTGAGCTGGTAACTGATTAACTTGGGGGCAGAGACTCATATGGAACATGCATCGTATGGAGACACTGACAAGCCCTTGGCTGGTAATGGGGAAAGGCGGGGTGTGAGGTCATGGGAGCCTTGAGTGTGATCCTCGGCTCCATCTCTCACTGCCTATGACCTTGAATGATTACCCTGCTTCACCTCTATGAGCGTCAGAGCCCCCATTTGCAAACTCAGACATCCTTGTGTGCTGCACAGCACTGTAAATGTGTCCATTTTGATACTGTGGCTTACATTTGTGAGTATTTATAATGCAGTTAGCAACTGGCCAACCAACCATGATTTGCCTTCTTTCCAAGGACACAAGCAGCAAACTCCGACTCAGGGAAACAAGTCCTGGGATTCCTATAGCCAGAGGTGGTCACAAATCATGCAGTGTTGGCACGGACCCCCAGTCCAGCCTTCCCATTCCACCAACCAACTGCTCTGCCTGTGTTTGTTTACGTTAATCCAAACATCATCCAGGCCAGGGAAAACACTGCTGCTATTGTAAGGCAGGTCCAGGACATGCAGAGCGGATGCGCTAAATCCCCCTGGCCTGTGGCTACGCTCTGGGTGTGGGTCAGGCAGAGCAGTCCGCCCCGGGCAGGCTAGAAGGAACCTGCCATGGCGCTGGGTTTGGGAAGCAGGCAAAAGATGGCTGCTCTTTCCGAAGGCAGGTACCCTCTGATACCCCACCACACGGCCAGCTCACCATGGAAGACTCGAGGAGAGCCCAAGGCCTTTTAGGGATACATCTGCTGTTAATGTGACTGTGAAATGTATGGGAACTGAGAGATCTCAATGGCAGAGCCTGCCTGAAGGGAGATAATGAGGGGAAAAAGGCTAAAGGGAACCTAAAGCCCAGATAAAATGTCCAGAAACAGACTATGTCACCCCAGGTTTATTTTCATGGAAGAACCACTTCTGCCAGAGTAGAAAACCCATGGTCCAGTCACTGAACAAACTGATCTGTGGATTGATTTACCTTCCTGCGCTTAGGTTAACCTCCCTGTGTCCCAGTTTACCTTCCAGGGCCTCAGTTTACCTCCCTGAGTTTCCATTTGTCTCAAACATAACAGGCAAGCCCTCGATTACACAATCTCTTTGTTATCTTTCAGCTCTAACATCAGAGGTTTCCCTGATTCTAAGTGAAAAGAAATATACAAACAACAGAAGGTAAACTAAACAAGTTACCTTGAAATATTAATCAATCGTGCTTTCCCTTCTGTGACTCGTTTTTTGATCAATCAGAGGCATTCGTGTGGCCTCAGGGAGAGTTAGAAATGCTTTAGTGGGAATGCAAAAAAAAAAAGAAAAAAGAAATTTTTTTCGCTCCCAAAATAAGCTTTCAGATCTCCAAGTGAAGCCCCAAGGGGAGCTGGAGAGTGAGTTTTTGTCCTAACCATGGATGGATCGGAAAGGAGAGAAGGGGCAGCCACTAGGTAGGGGTTACCTGCACTGGGACGGGGCTCGAGATGCAGGATGGGGTAAGGGATGGGGTTGAGCGGAGTACACCAGACCTGGGGCAGGGAGGCCTTCCCATGGAAACGAGGACTCTCACGAACAGGGGCCAGAGCCAGAAGTCTCATGATGGCCAAGCCACTCTTGACTCCTGTCATCACCCACAGCCCAGCCCACATCCACTCTATCAGGAGACCCCATGCTGGAGACATCAGGGGACACTCTGGCAGTGTCTGGAAGGGAGGCTCAGGGGGCTGCAGGGGATGCTGGCAGTGCTGTTTCTTGATTGGAATGTTGATTACACAAGGGTGTTAAGTTTGTGAAAATCCGTCCAGATCAATGTTCATATTATGTGTATTGTTTTTGTAAGTATATAATACTTGGGTGTGAAGTTTTTAAAAAATGAGTTAAGTGTGGCACCTTACTTCAAGGAGGAAGGAAGGAAGGAAAGAAGGAAGGAAGGAAGGAAGGAAGGAAGGAAGGAAGGAAGGAAGGAAGGAAGGAAGGAAGGAAGGGGGGAGAGGAAAGGAGGGAGGAACCGTGGCATGTGAAGGAATATAGTGGGAGGAAGGTGCCCCCTCCAATCTGTTATTCTGTAATTAACAAGGGCAAAGGCGCTTTCTATAAGAGTTTTGCTCCGTTTAGGAGCCCAGGAGTTAGACATATGCCGCTGCAGGCAATTTATGCTCTAATCTTTTTCTTTGAGTGTTTTTTATAGATGGCCTTTAACAGCATGCAAATTAGCACCCCTCCGCTCTTGCAGTCTCAGGATTGACACTAATGTAAACAATTATTGAAGTTCCATATCTGGAAGACGCCTGAGTTATTGTTTTGGTCTGAATGTAGTCAGCCTGTACTTGATGGAATATAATTTAAAAGAACATAATTAAAATGAGTAAGAAAAATCTGGACATGATTTACCACTATAAAAAGAAACCTTCAAAATGCAGTCTCACAATCTCTTTATTGACAGTCTCTGGATAAAATATTATGCCCAGAGAGGTAAGTCAGACTTACTTCTTTGAACAACAGAGGTGGCACCTGCCCAGTCCAGAGTGACACAGGAGCTGGCTGCCCCCACCCCACCCCACTCCAGGAGCCTGATTCCGAGTTCAGTTTGCACAGCTCAGGTAGGACTTGAACCCAGAACCACAGAGGGAGCCCTTGTCAGGCTGTGCTGAGTAAGAAATGAGGAATTGTGCAGGTCCTGAGGTCAAATAGGTAGACAGTGGAATTCCCAAGGCATCGCACGCTGCCTAGTGGGGAGAAAAAGTCCCTGGTTTTGGTCCTGACTTGTACCCAAAACACAGTATATAACCTCTGTTGGCCTTATTTTTATCATCTAAAAAGGAACTAATTATTAATGTATCAGTCCTCCCTTACCACCTCAGAGTGTTGCAAAAACCAAATCAGATCATGTATTTACATTAAGGAAGGGGAGAGGTAAACAGGTGTCCTTGCTACCCTGGGAGCTCTGTGACTTCCAACAGGGGTGCCACTCCACCACTGGGGTGTCCCTTCTGGCATCTCAGTTATTGCCCATCTGCACAAAAACGACCCATTCGGAAGAGCTGCCATGAACAAGAGTCGGAGCCTGAGCTGACAGATGTCCCACAACCTTGACAATGGGTGTGTGTTTGGCCTGGAGGTTATAGGGGTATTGCTGATAGCCATGATCTTAATTTCTGATCCTGAATTTCACATCCCTACCAAGCTTTAAACAGGGCCAGCCCCCTAAAAGCAGGCTTGATCTAATGCTTGGTGCCTTGTTTTCAGAAGCTTTCTTTTCCAAGACACACTGGCTTCATTGATAAGTGTTGCTAGCTCTTTATCGACATCATTTTAGAATAGGTTGCCAAGGCAACAGGATTCAGGAATGATTCTCATTACTGTACAGCCCCCAACAAATGAGCGTCTGCGTGTATGTGGTCTCAACCAGTATGAGCTCTCCCCTCTCTGAGCTAGAGCACCAACACTTACAGTTTGCAGCACACAATTCAATGTGTAATTATATATTGTCTCCTAATAATTATACATTGTCTTAGTGAACAATACAGCTGTGTGCACCCATGCCAGCTCACATTAACACCTCCTACATTAACACCCTCCCTCACTGATGGGCCAGTAACACACATTTGTAGAAGACATAAAGAAAGCTGAGATATTCACAAGAGTGTATTTATAGACCAAACTTACACCCTAACTCCTGAAAAATGCCTCAGTTTCCAACATGTGGAACCCTATGGTCCCCAGTGCTGGAATAGGCCAAAGTGTTATTTATTTTTCCCATTGGTTTTCCTAGAAGGAAATGCCATTACTCTCAGTATAGCCAGGGTTTGACAAAGACCTAGTGAGTACATTCAAACTGGGATAAATTCCTACATATTTTCTAAAACTATGGAACAGGAGTGAAACCGCAATGTCAAAATAGTCTCCAAGGCCAACACTCCTGCTTCATTTGGATGATGTGGCTGGACTGTACCTAGGACTATGAAACCCACACTAACTTCTTAGAGATGTCAGGCTTCACATTTCCTCTCCTCTTAGCTGGGATGGAAACCCACAGTGACAGTCGAGTTGAAGGGGGAAAATAAAAATGCTTTAAAATCTCTATGTGGATTGTAACATAGAGCTCTTTTTCCCCACCCCCAGCTCTATCCTTCCCTTCCCCCCAAAAAAAAAGCTTTAAAGGAGATAACTGGATTACAGAAGGTCTGGGGTTGTAAGCATTGAGCTACATCTTAAAAGAATTGGTAGCTCCAGGTCATTTTAATCAAGTTGCATGTCAGCTTGCAAATTTTCCAAATTAGCTGTAGCTGGAGGAGGCAAGATGCTGTTCTTCTTTCCCAAAGAATAAAAGCAGATTGTTGTGACATGTTCTCAGTCATAATGACAGATTGGAGCCACTGTTTGTGGTACAAGTCAGAAAACAAAGCAACTTTTTCCCCCCCAAAAATTGTAACACTTGATTGATTTCTGTTGAGACTTGGGCATCGCCTAGTTTGTCAGTGATGTTGATGGAGTTCACAAAAATCTTGTTGAAAGCTGGATGCAGACACAAAGACTGATTTAGAGACTAGGAAAGGAAGCCTCTGGGTCTTGAGGGCAAGTTTTAGGGATGCTAAGTGTGGATGCTGCTCAAATGTTGTCCCCTAGAAAAGAGAGGAAGGTGTGGAAAAGGGACAGTTGGCACTCTCTCGTCCCAGGCAGCTCTCTGCTGCTGAAGCTGGACTGCTCCTGACACACAGAGGCTGTGCCAGCTGTCCTGCACGAGACTGGCTGCACAGCAGACCCATGGATCAGTGCCCAGCAGGGGTCTGCACATCCCCCATCAGTCCACGAAAAGGTCAGTCCTACATCACATCACGTCAGAATGACCCTAGCACAGAAGATTGGTTTTCACAAGCCAGACAGGAAGGGTTTTAGACCTGTCATTCATCTTGAAATCAACCAGTAAACAACACAGCTGAAGACTCTGATTCCAGAATCAGCAAATAGAATATTAAATTAATATTTGCATAATGTATGGGAAGGAACAGGAAGCCGGGGAATGGACAATTATGGGATACACTGGAGCAATCCCTTAAAATGCCAAGGAACTCAAAAATAAACAAGCTCTTTCTATATCCTCAATATGTTTCCCTTACCAACTGATTCTTATTTTCTTCTCAAACCCACTCCTTGCCCTGGTCCAGTTTTGAGGGTCACCTACTCCCTCATAGAGCTTGGAGACATGAGAATGGGTAAGTTTTCAGAGAAAGAATAGAAAATAGGAGAATAATACATTGAACCCTGAAGATTGCATAAATCTGGAGTGAAAAGAGGAAGAGATGCCAAGGGGATGGGAGAAAAACAGGTCAGGAGCATGCAGAGAACTCAGAGAGCTGGATGTCACGAAGGCCCGCCGAGAAAAGTTTCAAGGCAGAGGGGCTGGTAAGAGCACACAGGTTACAGAGCACTGGACAACTTGACCATTGTAGAGATACTCCTGACCTTCAGGGATGCCATTTGAGCAGAAGCCAGGCCATCAAGGAGGTCACAGCTGCCCCAGGGGTGAGAAAGCATGGACTTCACATCTGGCTGACTGGTTAAGAAGCCCCCAGGTGAAAAGGAGTAGAATGGGGGAGGCGGGTACCGTCAAAGCCTAGAGGAGCCCAGTGGAGAGGAAAAGAGACAATCTGGCCCGCAGGAGAGAACCCAGGGTTTCCCCTGAAAGGTCAGCATCCATGGCTGGCTCTGTTGAGGGGAAATGACCACCCTCATGCTCTGAAACTGGAAAGGGAGGGGAGTGGAGGGGAGGTGACAAGCCAAATTGGAGCAGAGGAGAGATGACCAGACATCACTCCAATGGGAAAGCAAAGGCATGGCCGTCTGTCTGGTTGGGATGGGGCTGGCAGGCACCTGTAGAGAAAGGAGCACGGTTGCAAGAACCTTGGATGGAACAGAATGGAAGTTGCAAGGGAAAGTCTTAACATCGGAGGCAGATGATAAAAATAAGAAGAAGCATCATAGTGAGCTGGGTGAGAAGATAAATGCATTATAACCCCTGAAAAATCAGCAGTAGAAAATATTCTCAGGCAATCTCTCCCTTCTCAGTCTGGCCTAAAACGAGGCCACAGTCCAATCAGGCCTCCTAACATCCAATAAGATCAGCAGTGTGTAGGCTGTTCCTCGGGGCTCACGTCCTAGACTCAAGACTTAATGAGTCACCTGCTCGATATTTTCCACTTCAGGCCTTTGGCTTTCTGGGACCTCAGTCCACTCAGCTGCAAAATTGACTTACAGGCTCGTGTCAATCGCCAGATGCTGCAGAGCGGAGCAGCGGGTCTGGCTTCTGCAGGTAAACGGCGAACTGCCTGAAAGGAAATGAGCAGTGATTTCCCAAAGAGTCCCTTCTGCAGTGTCATTATAATGTCAGTTTTTGACAGCACAATGGTTTCCGTGGAAGACTCTGGAGCATCCCGTGGAAGTGCCTGAGCCTTATTAAAATGGTGTCAGTGCATGCTACGTTTCATGTCCCACGCACGTGAAAACCCGCAGCGGGAGCACTCGGTCCCTCAAACTACCGCGATGCTTACACCATCGTGTGCGTTTGGTCTAGGGGATCCCCCGTGACCCCTTCAGGATTTCAGACGGAAGACAAGTCAATCTGGAGCTCCGAGAGCTTGAGTCAGCCAGGCCAGAGGGGACTCTTCTCAGTTTCAGCAATAGACTCCAGCATTTGTGTATCCGTGAAGCTGTGTCTTTCATTTCCTCTGCATTCTTCTCCAGGCAGTAGGTCATGGCACATGGTGCCACCAGGCCTGGTACATTTTACTGAGAGCCTTCTCTGTGGCCTCTCCTGTGTGCTTGGCAACATTGCCTCATGGGGCTGGAGGCTACCCCCAGACAGGTGCAGATGAGGCCAACAACAGCTGCACCCCGGGAGCCCCACAGCCTCACCCAAGGGATGACTAAGTCCAGAAGGTCCCCTATCTGCACTCTCCCAGGCCCTTGACATCACCAGCATCTGCCCAAGGATGCTGGGCAGGGAATCTGAGTGACAGCAAGTTGCTCATCCATCCCTGATGTGGGAACCTAACTTTCCCAGTACCCTGGGGCTACTGTGAGCTGGACCTGGCACTACACTTCTCTCCCTGGCTCACAATGACACTGATAGCACTCAAGGGCTGCTGCCCCAGGACTGGACACCTGTGCCCTCTGTCTTCAGCAGACAGGGGATAGAGGAGAAAAGAGAACGGCATGAGGTGATACTTTAAAAGACCATTCTACGTAATCTGCACGGCAACAAAGAAGCTATTATCATCCCCATTTTAGCGATGAAGAAACTGAGTCTCATAGTGGTGGGACCACTTGCCAAGGTCTCCCAGCTGGTCACTGATGGAGCCAGGATTTAATCCCAAATTCCCTGCGTCCAAGCCTGGGCTCCCAGGCCCACACTCCAATCCTCCCCTTGGACTTGCCAGAGAAGACAATTCAGCTCAGAGGCCCCGTGCTCACTCTGGCCTTGACCTAAGCCCTGCAAACACCTGAACTGGGCTGATCAGCTAATTCAGTATCTGCATCAACCAGCGAACAAGTGTTTTGTAAAGCACCTTCCGGGTTTTGAGGGGAACCAAAAGGACATACAGGTGTATTACCTACCTCTAAAGAGCTTACAGTGGGGGAGGGGAGAGGGGTGGAGAAAAGCTGGCACACAAGAAAGAAAAGAAAACAAAACCATGGGCTGGCCCCAGCCCCCCTCAGCCCCCAACTCCCCTACCCCCGTGGAATGCGGTGCAGGGCGGGAGCTGGGGCAGGGAGACGGGCCTGCACATGTGGAGGGGAGTGGACAGGGCTGAGGGTGCTGTCAGGGCTGGAGGTGGGCTGTGCGATTCCTTCCAGGGAAAGGTGGCATGACCCAGAGAGGGAGCTGGCTCTGCAGGTGGAAAAAGGGTTTGGACAGACAGAGAGGGACAGGAAGCAAAGAATGGCAAGGAAGGAAAGAGAGGAAAATTGAAGATAGTCTTTGGAGAAGGGATGGCGGCAGGAGGCAGGAGGAGCCCTGGGACAAGTGGCGACAGGTACAAGCATTGCATCGCCCTGGGTGGTGGATTTCTCAGCAACCAGCTTCCAGGGAATGAAGGTTTCAGGTCCTATCTGTACCTTTCGGGGTGGGGGGTGGTTTTGAATGGGGGTTCCCTGGGGAAGGCTGATACAAGGCCGCCACTCCGGTTACTCAGAAGAGCTAACAGGGCTCCCAGTGAGGCCTAAAGAAACCAAAGCAGTAGAATCCTCCTTGGCCATCCTGGAGAGCCAAGGGGTTTGGGTCAGGGCTGAAGCCCACGGGTCCTTCCCCTCCTGGCAATGGCGAGGCAGAGAAGCTGAGCGGGAAATCCTGAGAGCCTTAAACCCCACTCTCCTCCAACTCCAGATGCGGGTGTGTGGAAGGACAGCCTCTGCTGGAATCATGAAAATAATGACCTGAGACATGAACGGGAAGGATGAGGGACAGACAGCTTCACAGCGGATGTGACTCAAAATTTAATGAGCATTATTCCTATATTGAGTTTAGGCTAAACCTCCAGGTTAGCCTAAAATGCAAGACATAAAAATGTAATTGTTTTGTTTGAAACTTGCTTAAATTTTAACACACATTTTCTTTGACAGAGGGAAACAGAGAGAGAGAGAGGATTTTTTTTTTTCAGGAGGAATGGGTAGCATTTGTAGTTCTCCCCTTATCTCTATCTGAAGCAAATGCAGATGTGTAAGTCTCACAGCTTTGGAGAAGATCATTATGTTTAATAATTAGCATAGCCTGAGCACTGACCACTCAGAATAGATGCTGGACCTAACAACTATCTGGACCCACCAGTGCTTGGAAGCGGAACATCAGCCTGGCTGAATCTTGTTCACATGCACAAGTCTGCACACACATGCACACATGCACACATACACGCACACACACATGCATGAGCACACACCCCCACTCATGCCAGGAAGCTCTGTCCAAGCCCGCTCATTGCAGAAGGACCAGGGACTAAATACCAGATGCATTTCCAGTTTAATTTAGTGGGGCTTAGCGATTGTGTGAAAATAATGCTTCAAGTCAAGTTTTTTCAATTCTCTAGCTGCAGTTTCTAGACACAACTCCCCCGACCTTTTCAGATTCTTGCCATACAATTTGCCGCTTGTTCAAATAATTTGCTATTACCAGGCACCAACTGGTTTCTGATAAAGGCTAAATGTAAAATACCAACAGTACCGACTCCAAAATGGGGCTGAAGATTGGAGTAGTCACTAACAATAAGATCAAGGAGATGGGAGGGAAAACCTGGCTTTAATTATGGGTTAGATGGTGCCCACAGCTACAGGACAAGTGCTCCAGTTCTCTGTGGGAGAATCTGTTACCCATCAGCTCTCAGGGCAGAAACTAAAATCCATAGAGATGCATACACCACTCATTTTCTTTTAGAACCATGTTGGCAATTAGTTATTAGACTAGCTGCAAAGAGCAGAAACTGGGTGCCTAACCTGTAATTTCTTCCTTACTCGCCTCCCCTACCCCCTTTTCATCCTCTTTTTCCTCTCTCTCCTTCCCTCCCTGCCTCCCTTCCTCTATCTCAGTATTTATCATCTTTATTTATTTTTGAGACAGGGTCTCACTCTGTCACCCAGGCTAGAGTGCAGTGGCATCATCACAGCTCACTGCAACCTCAAACTCCCGGGCTCAAGCGATCCTTCTGCCTCAGCCTCCTGAGTAGCTGGGACTACAGGCGTGAGCCACCACGCCCGGCTAATTTTTCTATTTTTAGTAGAGACAATCTCCCACCTAGGCCTCCCAGAGTGCTGGGATTATAGGTGTGAGCCACCTCTCAGGGCCTCATCCTTGTTTATAATGGGGTGGGCACGGTACTAGACACTAGGGATAGAAAATGAGAAAAACTATTCTTGCCTTCAAGGGACTTACAGCCCACTAGGAAAAGACATGAGGAAAAATTCAAATACAGTGGAGGAAAGTATTGGGCACTCCAGGAGCACCACGAAGAGACAACCAAGTCAGACAAGAGTAAGCTCCAGCTCCAGCACAGGGAGGCGGCAGCCCGAGCAGGCTCTGGGGAACAGGCTGCCCTGAGTGCTCAGAACGCAAGTCCCCTGGAGCTGTGAGAGATCTGGGAAGGTGCCAACAGGAGAGGCTCAGTGGCCTCGGCCCAACACCCAGGTGCCGGCCCAACACCCAGGTGCGGCAGGATCTGAGCCCAACCTGAAGCAGCCGCCCCTGACTTCCTCCCCATGCCTGCGAGCAAGGCTGCAAGACACTCCTAGACATCTGAGGCTCCTCACTAGTACAGAAAGGTGTCGGGGGCGGGGGTGCTGAGAAACTGCAGAGAGCTCCCAGACAGCTCCTCTTTCACCTCAAAAAAGTGTCTGGAATTCCACCTTTGCAATGTCATTCCTTGGAATCTGAAGTCTCACATCCCTATTAAAATCCAAAATTCCCTGGAAAGTCCTGCCCTCAAGTTACAAGGGGGTCCCAGTCAAAGAGGTGAGCAGCTGAGAGCAGCTTCCAGGGAGGTCCCAGGGAGATCAGAGACTCTTGGGAAGGGTCCTTGGAGGGAGGCCAGAAGAGGGGCAGAGTGGATGAAAGCAAGAAGTATACCCTTTATGCACAGGAAAGCCAAAATGGAAAAAAAAAAAAAAAAGGCAATTTTTTTCTTTTGTAATTTCAAGAGAAGTGGCTAGCATTTATAGCTCTCCCCTTCTCTCCATCTGAAGCAAATGCAGACACTTAAGCCTCACTGCGTCCAATCGGTTCATTCTTTCAACCCGCAGCCTGTATGGGGCACCAACTGTGTGCCAGGCTCCAAGCCAAGCTGACGGCTGGGGCAGGAGGGGGCTGTCAGAGGGCTTCTTCCTGCTCTCAAGTCATGTTTTGTGTGGTCAGAGCCTCTGGCACTGGGGCCAGAGATCAAAAGCGCCATGGCCGTGGACAGTGCCTGCAGCTGGCTTTGCCCAAAGACCGTGCCCAGCATCGGGCCGCGAGGGCTGGGCCGCCATAGGATGCATCAGCAAACAGCACCTTGTCAAAAGGCTTACCTAAAATCCAGTGCCTGCAGGTTAAAAAAATAAACCAACAGGTGAAATGAACATTAGAGTAGCAACCTGTCGAGCCTCTTAATCTGTCACTTAAATCTAGGGCTTTTAGCTGTAATTGAACATCCTACTGTGACTATTATGAAGGGGAGGAGGAGGAGGTGTCGAAGTTGTAGTTTAGGAGGGCGGAGAAAAGTAAATTTTCCTTCAAAACGAGTCAGTAATAGGGCCTTTGTGTTAAAGGGATGGAGTGCTAGCCTGGTCGCTGTAGAGGAAAACAACACAACCAGGACATTTAGGGGAACGGCAGGCTCACGGCACAGGCCGGCCATTACCCTGTGTGAGCCTAGCAGCCTGCAGCCAGGCTCCGAGGCTGGAAAGGACCACTGACTTTTTATAAACTTGAAAAGACCCCTCCTGGCAGATGACTATAAGCATATCATCCTAACTGCTCAATCTCACTAAAAGAAAGTACAAAGAAAAGGAGGGGGGATGGGAAAGGGAGAGAGGGAAGAAAGGAAAAAAGAAAGAAGAAAAACCCTCAATAGAATGTAGCATCAAAAACTCCACGTACAAGCTTCAAGAAGATCACAGGGTGCGGGGACGATTTTGTGAGAACAAAGCCTTTTAAGCTAATCACCGCCCAGCCTCGAGGGAGTTCAAGAGGGAGCGATGGCTCCTTGCCTACTGGAATGAGAGAGGATCTTCAAAGCGTGCCGTCCCTAGGAAAGGCAGCGTGATGATACAGATACAGGAGGTGGTTATGGCGCCTGTATTACTATTATTATTTGCCTGAATTGTCTTTGAGAGATTGTTGTCCTGACTAAGAGGGAAATTGTCTCTGCAAATTTTTTCTTTAGAGAAACTGGGCTCCTGGGGTGGGAGGAGACCTAGTGAAGGGGTCTGCGGTGGGTACCTTGGCCGGCAGACTCATTGCACCTTCATCTCCACCGGGAACCAATTGAGCCTTGGATGTATGACCTCGTGAGGAGCTGAGCGGAACTAAATCTGCTGTGACTCTCTTCAGAAAGGATCAAAATGAATATTGCCCTCCTCACATCAAAGCTTTTCTCAAGAGCGCCAAGCGAGGGTCACTTTCCTGCCCATCCAGTGTTCCTGCCTTTCAAGTGATAAGAACAGATCCCTTCTTCAAAAATCACGGTCAGACCCAAGGCAAGAGAAGCGGTGACCTCCTTCTACCCTCTTCTGAATAAATGAGAGTCACTCAGAACACTCTTTTCGACTCATGATTCCGGAAGTACGGCAGGTGGTGCCCTGTGTACAATTCGAATCCTAATTCTTCCTGACTCTAACGCCTTCTTGATCCCTTCATTGTCAGGGGATGAGGCAGGCTGGAGGGGTGCAGTGCCATGTCATTTAGGCTTACTCCTTAAAGCAGTGAATCATAAATAATAAATAAGGAGACTGTCGTACTGAATGCTTTCCTGCCGGAATAAACAGAGACCATTTCATACCCGAAATGTTATGATTTGGGCCATCATCTTGAATGAGAATTATATCGGATGGTTGTAATTCACATACAGTAGGTAATAAAAGGTTAAATGTCATGATGATTTCTGCTTGTCTGGCTGGCACCTTTCATGGAATATGATTTTTGAAGCATTGCGTGTTATTAACTACTTTTCTGTAAATTTGCCCCAGGTCTGTCGGGGTTAATGAAGAAAGTGTTAAAAAGGCATGGTTCACGGTAAGAAGCTTCGTTACAGAGATCAGAAACCATGCCAGTAACCAGTTCTCAGCGAGCTGGGAGACCTGAATGAATGCTCTTTTGTATAATGATGGTGGTGGCCGTGACATGGACAGGGCCCAGATCAGTTAGGAATCTTGATGTAAGCAACAGAAACCAACTCTGAGTAACTTAAGCCAGAAAGGGGATTTATTGGAAAAATTCTAAGTAGGTCCTGGAGTTGAACAAAAAGCTGAACAGCCAGGCCCCAGGAATGACTAAATGAGGGTTGCTCCAACGAGCTCAACAACAGGACTCATGCATCAATGTTTGAGTGTCTCCACTCAAGAGTGGATTTCAGGAGAGAGATGATTTAATTTGCCCATTTGGTGCCCTGGCTATCCCTGTAGCCAAGTAGATGGAATCCTATGTTGGGCAGCCCCATAAAAATCACAGAGAATAGGACAGGCATGGTGGCTTGTAACTGTAATCCTAGCACTTTGGGAGGCCGAGGTGGGAGGATCACTTGGGGCCAGGAATTCGAGACCATCCTCAGCAAGAGCGAGACCCTGTCTGTACTAAAAATAGAAACAATTAACCAGGCATGGTGGTGTGTACCTGTAGTCCCAGCTACTCAGGAGGCTGAGGCAGGAGAATGGCTTGAGCCCAGGAGTTCAAGGTTGCAGTGAGCTATGATTGTACCACTACACTCCAGCCTAGACGACAGTGAGACCTGCTTCCTAAAAAAAAAAAAATATGAAATACATAAATAAATAAAATAAAAATAATTAAAACAAAATAAAATACAGAGATTAGCCTGGATTATCCGGTGCATCCAATGTAATCACATGAGTCAGAGAGATTCAGCAGAAGGAGAAGTTAGAGAAGCTCTGAGCATGAGAAAGACTGGATCCTTGTTGCTGGAGAAGAGCCACAAGGGAAATATCAGAAGGAATCCAAGCAGCCTCTGGGAGCAAGCATCAGCCTCTGAGTGACAGCCAACAAGGACACAGGGACCCCTGTCCTACAGCTGCAAGGAACTTCATGGGGCCAACAGCCTGAATGAGCCTAGGAATGGCTTCACACCCAGAGCCTCCAGAGAAAAACCCAGCCTTGCCCACATCTTGATTTTAACTTAAAGAGACTCAAAGCAGAGGACCCAGTTGGACTACTCTGTACTTGGACTTCCGACCTGCAGAACTATGAAACAATAACTTGTGTTGTTTTAAGCCACTACCTATGTGGCAATTTCTTACAGCAGCAATAGAAAACCAATACAGAGGTCACACAGATGTTTCACCTACTACAGCATTAGTACCAGCATCTTATGATTTTTTTTTTTTTTTGATGACTATGTGGGAAGATAAAGTCTCTGGGTTTATCAACCTGACAATAATTGTTTGGCTGCATTGTTAGCAGTAACAAGACCAATAAAAACAAACAAACAACTTTATTGCACACCTACCATATGATACATATTTCATAGCCATTATAATTCTTTAATTCACGCTAAAAAAAGATTTTGTAAATTTAAAAGTCTCCCTATTGCTGCATCCTAGAACATGGGGATAGTAATAATGCCTCCTTCACTGGACTTGTATAAGGATGGAATAAGATGCAGAGAGGTGACGTAACTCACCAAATTCACACAAATAGTAAGAGATAGATTAAAACCCCATTTTGCCTGACCCAAACCCATGTCCCTTCTACTAAAAGCCTCCACAGTACAACTATAGAAGCACCCCAAAATAACATGTAGCTAAACTGGCATCCCATATCACTTCATGGCCTCAAGATTCTCCAATGTCTCAGAAAATATGGGGCAGTGGAAAGAGCACTGGACAGCGAGTCCCCTGACCAGCTCTCCATACGTCTACCACTAGGTCTAGGGGGTGGCGAGGAGGCAGGAACCTATTGAAAGTTGCAGCCAGTTCTCAATTCTCCTTGGCTTTTTCCCTCATTGGGCTCTCTTGGATCTCCTCTATGCATGCGTAATCATTCAGTCAGCAGGAGTATGTGAAGAATTTATCTCTGCCCTTTTGTAGCACTCTCATTTCCAAGATCTCCCCCTTAAATTTCTGACTGGTCCCCAGCTCACCCCAACCAAGAATGCAGTCTTACGCAGGCAAAATCACTGGTTTTTCCTTTTTCTTTCCCGATTGAGCTTTCTACTTTTAGCCATCAAAGCCACAGATTTACACACACACACACACACACACACACACCCCAAACTGAGCCTATCCCTTCTGGCAGCCAAGCTGCCCATTGTCACAGCTGGCCCCGCACTTCTAAGGCTACAGTTGGGGCTAGTTGAGCTGGTGGGAGAGGCTGGAGCAGCTCCGGGCAAGAAGGAAGCTCCTGCTCTTACCCACAGCTCCAGCAGTTTTTCAGGAATAAAAGCTTCTCAATTTGTTGTCTGCCTTTGGTCAATTTACAGTGATTTGAAATGGTTGTTCTTGGTGATTTTTTTTCTTGGTAATTTTTTTTTCCAGTTTTCTGTTTGTTTTCTGAAGAAGCACTGACCTCTCATGCTGCCACAACCGGAAGTCCTGCCCACCATCTCTGGTGACATGCTCCGTGGTGGCGCCAGGGGAACCAGTGGTGGGAAACTCACTCTCTACTAGTCTCTTTCCACTGGCCCAGACCAGGCCCAAAACTGTGTCAAACAGGCAGATGTCTCCGTCCTGCAGAACTACCTCCCAGAAACTCTTCTCCCCACATTTCCCTGCTCTTCCCTGGAGTAGACAAAATGGAGCCAGGATTTTGCAATAAACAGAATCTATTTCTGTCATATGCATATTATCTAATATCAGAAAGCATACAAGTCTGGCTGCTGAAGCTTCAGCTTCAGCTTTGACTGTCACTCTGTATTTTTCACTGCAGTTAATGAACCATAACTGCCCCCAAATACTCTAGCTTTCAGACTATTAGAGCCAACATTCCAAATTGGGTATCAATTTATCATTGCATTTATATGAAAGAACAAAAAAGGGCTTTGTTTGTGTGTTTTTTCCTACTCAAGCCTCATTCCTTATAGCTGACAGCTTAGCCCTGGACCATTTTAGAGAATGGACCAGAATGGCTAAGCCTGCTGTTCCTCTTTATTTTTGCTACACTATCCCTACATTATTATCCTCCTTTTAGAATGCTCAGAAAGTAAGGAAACCAACAGCCGCCCCACCCCATGGCAATGGATGTAAAAGTCATCTAGCAAGGTGATGTAGTTATTGCAAGCTGCTTGTGAATCAAGATGCCATCCACTCATTATTTGTAGTCTGAATAAATATCATAGGTACAACCACTTTTCAAATGCATGTACATCTTCATTATAAAGTGTAAGTTTGCAGCAGCTATTAATAGTATTATTGTACATTTTCTCTAACATTCAATATCAAGTCTACAGCTACTAAAATCACCCTAGAAGGGAAGGAGGGTGGTCAATGAAACGCATTGATGTTAGAAAGTATTCCTCATGCTTGAAAAGATTGGGAATCACTGTTCCAGGGAAACTGGATATCTAGCAAAAGAGTATCCCTTCCCTTCTTTGGCCTAAGGAAGGAGCAATAGCAAAGACTCTGTCCCCCACCCACCACCACTACCTCTGGCTCATGGCCAGGACCTTGGCCAGCTGCTGAGTGTGGTACCCTTGCGGAATAGGGTAGACGCTGGTCTGGGAGTCTGAAAAGATAACTTCTACTGAGGTCTGCCATTAACTTGCTGGAAAACCTTGGTTTTTTGCTTTAATTTCTTGGGCCTCCATTTATAAAATAGTATCACCAAATGATATCAAAGACCCTGGCCAGCTCATCCATTCTTTGACTCAACAAATTGTAATTCTAGGCATCTTGCACACATCTTCCTTCGCATAAACCCCAGAATGGCCA
Source organism: Lepilemur ruficaudatus (assembly GCA_963574885.1). Lineage (NCBI taxonomy): Eukaryota > Metazoa > Chordata > Mammalia > Primates > Lepilemuridae > Lepilemur > Lepilemur ruficaudatus. The sequence continues at coordinate 55,761 of CAUYRT010035140.1, forward strand.
CACGTCTTTTACAGATAATTGTATTTTCCAGCTAAGTGTCAACAGTCTCTTCACTTGGCTACTGATTGTACAAATAAAGTTCAGTTCAAGGTACAAGTGGCCAACAGCACAGGACTCAGGTGGAGGAAAACACCCAGCCTTACCTGTCCCAACAACAGCCACCATTTATGGGCATTTACTGTGTGCCAGGCACAACAGTAAGTGATTTTTTTGTATATTAAGTCATGTGATCCCCCAACACCCTATGAGGCATCCTGCTAATTACCCCCCTTTCCAGATCCTTCTCCAGCCTGTGTCTGCATCATCTTCACATCCTCTAAATCTTCCTCTTACAGAGAAATGAAGTATGTATTTGTTCTTAGAATATAATTCATAAACACACAAGCCACCACCATGGGGGTCCCTGTCATGAAACACAGCAAGATTCAGGGAAGAAAATAAAAGGTTCATTTAACTTTTACCATTTAATAGTTGCTTCTCTGAAGCAAATGTAAAATGTCTATGTAATTATCCTTAATTCTCACTGACAGCAGGAAAGAATTCAGTGATTTGAAGTCTGCCATTCCTTTGAGTGAATCTTAAAAGGAGAGAACACATAGGGAGTGGGCAAGGCGTAAACTGGACAGAGTTTTTTACAGCTGAAAGTCTGGTACAAGAAATCATGACTCCTGCCACTGAGTCAATCAGCCCCATCGCAAAACCCCTTTGATAACTTCCTCAACCAGAACCCAACCAAAAGAAAACCAGGCCGGGCTCACCCCAGACACACCAGATTAGAACAAAACTTAGCAAACAATGATTACACGCAGGGCTGATAGTGTTGCTATGAAGTCATCCTCCCTATATAATGCTTGTATCTAAAATACATGCATGATTATAGATTTGGAAAGTAACATGACAAAACTAAGCAACAGCCACTCTGAATCTGAATCAGAAAAAAAAAAAAAACAGATGTAAGGGTGAATTCAGGAAAGAGCAGCAATTAACCAGCTTACGTCAACCCAAGATGGGTGCATGTAGGCTGTGGGCCACAAAACAGGGGTGAGGGCAGCTGATGACTCAGGAACCAGAAATCGGTTAGAAACCAGAGCGGGAGTAGAAGGAGCTGGGTCTGCCCACCCTACGGCAAGGATGGATTAAGCCATAGGACTTCAGGCATCTGTCCCTGCTGTGCCTGGTATATTGCTTCAGCCTACAAGAGCCACACACAGCTTCTCACACATCACCATAACAACTAATAGCTTATTTGTGAGTTCCTACTTATGGGCCAGGCACTTTGCCAAGAACTTCACACTCACACTCCTGATTTCATCCTTCCCGAGCCTTATGAGCAAAGTACTGTTAGTCCCGTTTTATAAATAAGAAATGCGAGGGACTAAGCACCTTACCTGAAGACATGGGCTGTACTTGGTAAATGTTGAAGCTACAGCTCAAACTCAGAGCCCTGCGCCTAATCACTGTGCTGTGCTGCTTCGGTAAATCTGCTGACTTTTCTTGGAAAACGAAAGCTGTGAAGACAGGGTGCTAAACTGTCGAAGCCTAATTTTGCCAAATGCACAGAAATTGTTTTAGGGTTGGGCCTGGGCAGGGAACAGTGGGAAGCAATAGGAATGACACCGTCAAGGGGGGCAGTGTCTCCCCACACCTACTCCAGAAAGTGACCACGTGAGCACACAGGGGCACCCCCACGGAGACCGGGGTGGGGGCGGCGGGCACAGAACCCGCCTGGCCTCTGAGGAACAGGAATCCTTCGCAGGTAGGAGAAAGTGCCGTTGCCATGGCTACCACAAATTCTTGGCCCAATCCTAAGGCAGGAGCTTGAGTCCTAATTCAGAGAGGCCTGGTTTTCGGGGGTGGGGGAAGAATGAAATATAATAAAAAAGAATCAGAGCCTCTCTCAGGCACAGCGGCGCTCCACAAAGGGGCAGTGTGTCTGCCGGGCTTGCAATCTAAACAGATTAACCGCAAGTGCCCGGAGGCCGCTGAAAGGCGCCATGCAGAAGATGAAGCGCCCTTTCATACCTGACAGTATCCCAGATGGGGTTTAGCATGGCTTTACTAAGGAACCTGCCAGAATAAATACGACACAACATTCCAGCAGGATCCTGTTCCAGCTGTGGGTCTCCCGCGGCAGCCTGCAGTTGGTGCCACACAATGCTGGCTTTCTCCCGCCAGTCAGCCCTCATCAACCCATCCAAGCTAAGCCTGGAGACACTGGGTGCTTTCCTACTCAGCCGCCCACAGCTCAGGCTGCAGCTCGGCTATTCCTAAAATCCCCCTGTTTAAATAGAGGCTCTGTTGTACTTTCTCTCCAATGATGGCTTGCTCATTCTGTACGGGGTCAGTCCCAGCATGAGGAGGCCTAATGCCACCATCTCGTCCCCCACTATGGCGCCTGCTTCACTGTCCCCACCGCACTGCCAGGCACACGCGCATGCGCTGACCGCACACCTGGAAGGGCATGCCAAAGTCCTGGGGCCAGGGAATCGACTACAGGAGCTTAAACTCCCCATTAGGCTGACCCACACCATGCCACTACGCTATTCCAGAAGACAGCCACCAGCTGGGAACTGTACAAACTGGGTCCCACTTTTCCATCTTTCACTCCTGCACTGAAGTGCCAACAAAAGCACAAACTACCCAAATCCCAAATCTTTCTATACCTCAGAAGAGGTCAAAAATAGTGGTGCCAATTAATTAGAACCTGTTGACAATAGGTTCCATAATCCTTTATTTATATCTTAGCTCATGCAGAAATTATTGAAGCATTAAATGGAATTCTAAACACGTGGCAGAAAATATTTAACCCATTTTTGGACCCTAATGGGGTAAACTATTTTCACTTGTCTGCACTTAACTGCTATTGTGTTTTCATTCTTCCAGAGAACTTTCACTGTTCTATCTTGTCTGAAGTTTAACTGCTTGAGAAGAATAGAGTAGGCTTTATGATCCACATTGGATAAGTGAAGCAGCAGAGACCAAAGAAACCCAGGTGATCTGTTCAAGGTCAGGGGCTCAACTCTTCTCTCAGGACAGGACCAGAGCACAATTTTAGTGAGTCTTGGTCTAAGGCTCTATCCAACTTCTCCAGAATATCATCAGTCCCTGCTGGGCTCATGTCCTGGGTTGACCGGAGGCCTGAGTGGATTAAAGAGATAAGTTTTCCTTTCATTAACAGTATCAGTGATTGCCTGGAACGATGTGGCTGGAGCCAGGAGTGAAAGGGAGACTTTGTTTTTACTGTATACCCTTTTGTGGCTTTGACTTGTGTACCATGTGCATGAATCAACTGTTTGGAAAATAATTAACATTTAATTTTAAAGGCTTTCCTTTTACACATCAATTTTATCCTGCTCCCAAATTAATTGAAATAGGTTGTGATTACTGTGATCTTAAGCCCACAATATGGACTGTGAGCCCATATCATGGATGGGCCCACAGCTAAGCCCGAATGGAACAGACTGAGACAAAAAATACTGACACAGAGTTACCTTCACTACAACCACCAGGTGCATAGTTCAATGGAAATAAAATAGCCAGCTCTTAATTATCTGTGTTGGTGAAGGAAAGTCACAGGGTAATAGTCTAAAATGTAAGTAAACATAAAAAGTTATATTTAATTTATCTTCAGCTTTAGAATGTGTTTGCACACTTTGGAATATGGATCTGTTTTCTTCCATGAACTTACAATACTGCAAACTAAATAAACCCAAAGAACTGAAATATTGGGAAACTGTCCATAATTTCCCTCTATGTCTCTGAGGATGCTTTTGGCAGCAGGAGACAAAACTCCTAATTGAAGCTGACTTAAACAATGAGGAAATTTACTGTCTCACAAAACTGAAAGACCACAGGTCAGGGTCTCAGGGTTTGCTGATGCAGCAGCTCAGCCATGTCACCGAGGTCCCGGGTCCTTCCGCTGTCCTCAGTGCTGGCTTTGTCCCCAGGCAATATGGCAGCAGGGCTCCAGGCATCACCTCCAGAAATAACAGGGTCAAGGCGGGGGAAGGAACTATTTTTTTTCATAGAACAAGGAAGCCCCTCCCAGAATCTTCCCACCCTCACTTTACCCCTAGACATCACGGCATGCCTTGTTTCATCACGTGCCATTCCAGAACCAACCACTAGCAGGGGAAGAGGATAACCGCAATGCGCCTAGACCAGTCAAACACTGGCTTCAGTGTTCCCCCAAGAAGTCCTTTCCTGCAGTCACTCCGTGAGAGGCAACACAGGGGAATAGACTGAGATTTTTGACTAACACTGAGCATCAATTTACAGAGAGATGTCTCCCGCCCACTCTTTCCTTTCAGGTTTATTCCTGCTGAGGAATGGTGAGAAACTATATATTTTAGTTTCATATTCGTGCTACCTGAGTGCTGTAAGTAATGGAAATAAGTATAAACAAAGATAATGCTCACATTATGAAAAGACAACTTAGACTGAGTAGGAGGTGAGTTCGGTAAGCGGTTAAAAGCAAGATTTGCCACGAGGGAACACAATAAAAAGCAGCCACCCTCATGTTCAAGGTGAACGTGTCTATCAGGATGGGTATCATGCTCATTATTGTCATTGCCAGAAATCTACCTGAGCCAACCAAGGGTGTCTGTCAAGGCTAATGATCAGAGGAAGTGTGTGGCGTACAGGTGTCATAGATTCAAAAGTTTCTTGTGCAGAGTGGTCTCGCCCTCGGCTCTGGTCCCCGCCCCAGAGGCACAGAAGTGGACACTCAGGGAGTGTTCTCATTAAAGGCATACAGTCCCACGGGAAAAAGGATGGATTGATGTCACTAACTTGCTGAGATAATAACCACCTTGGCTGCACAAAGCCCCAGTTGGAGGTTAAAAAGAGAATTGCCTGCAAGCAATTTGCACAGAGCAGCTAAGAAATAAAACACAGTGTCAGATGGACCACTGAAAACCAGCATGGGGATTTCTTCCTTTCTTTTCCCCCCGCCTCTGGAAAGAAACAGAAGGTGCAGCCACCGGCTGCATTTATTTTTGGAGTAGGGAGAAGGGAAAAGAAGAGAAATAGAAAAAGATGTAGACATATGGATTGATCTGATTCAACCCTAGAGAAAAACATCCATCTCAGCATGTCAGGGTTAAGAAGGGCCATACACTCGTGACCTGCACCGTCAGAACTGCACAGTTTGGTCTTGCTTTTTATTAGTAGAGAGGGCAATAATGCCAGCATGGGAACTTTCTAGAATCACAAATTGTAGAAAAAAATGGCTGATTCTTCTTGTAGCATACACAGTCACACTGTTCTTGAGCAGTGCTTCTCAAGCATCAGCAACACGGGAGTCCCCTGGGAGCTTGCACAAATGCAGACTCCGACCCAGGAGGTCTGGGGTGAGCCCAATAGTCTGCATTTCTAACAAGCTCCCGGGTGATGCTAATGCTGCCGTCAGGATTGCATTCTGAGTAGCCAGGTTCTAGGCTACCTACGGTAGAGAATAATAAGGTTTATTGAGTTAACGGTGTGATTTTAAGATGTGTAGATTTCAAAATAGGAACAAACCTTTAAAAGTCAGCTAACATAGATTAATATCCTGAGCATATAAAAAACTCCTACAACTCAACAACAACAACAAAAAGCCCAATTTAAAAATGGACAAAAAGCCAGGCATGGTGGCTCTTGCCTGTAATCCTAGCACTCTGAGAGGCCAAGGCAGGAGGATTATTTGAGTTCAGGAGTTGGAGACCAGCCTGAGCAAGAGCAAGACCCTGTCTCTACTAAAAATTAGCCGGACACAGTAGCACACACCTGTCGTCCCAGCTACTTGGGAGGCTAAGGCAGGAAGATGTCTGAAGCCCAGGAGCTTGAGGCCGCTGTGAGCTATGATGAAGCCATTGCACTCTTGCTGGGGCAACAGAGCAAGACTCTGTCTCAAAAATAAATAAATAAAAATAAAAATGGTCAAGGGACTTGAATAGACATTTCTCCGAAGAAGATATACGGACACCCAGTAAGCACATGAAAAAACGTTCAAACTTCGTTAATCATTAGAGAAATGCAAATTAAGACCAGAATGAAATATCACTTCCCCCCATTTGGATGGCTACTATAAAAAAAAAAACAGAAAATAAGAAGTGTTGGTGAGGATAAGAAAAAATTAAAACCCTTGTGCATTGCTGGTGGAATGGAAAGTGGTGCAGCCACTATGGAAAACAGTATGGCAATTTCTCAAAAAAGCAAACATAAAATTACCCATATGGTCCAGCAATTACACTTCTGGGTATAAACACAAAAGAACTGAAAGCAGGGACTGGAACAGATATTTGTACCCCAGCGTTCCTAGCAGCGTTATTTCACAACATCCAGAAGGTAGAAATAACCCAAATGTCCATTGATGCAGGAATGGATAAATAAAATGGACATCGGACATGAATAGATAAATAAAACATCCAATGGACTATTATTCAGCCTTAAAAAAAAGACTGAAATCCTGACACATGCTACAACATGGATGAAGCTTGAGGACATTACACTAAATTAAATAAGCCAGACACAAAAGGGCAAATATTGTATGAGTAGACTTTTGTGAGGTACCTGGAGGGATCAAATTCATAAAGACAGAAAGTAGAAGGGTGGTTACCAGGGGCTGGGGAGAAAGGAGAATGAGAAGTTCTTGTTTAATGGGGATGAACGTTCAGTTTGGGAAGATGCACGAGTTCTGGGTGGACGGTAGCGATGGTTGCACCACAACGTGAATGTACTTAATGCCACTTAAAAATGGTTAAAATGGTAAATGTTGTGTTACATATGTTTTAACACAAGAAAAACAAAGTCAGCTAACTTTACTCTCTGGTTTTATGTGTAAGAAGGGGAGACGAAGGATTGCTGTCAACGGCCAAGCAGAGGCACAGCCGGCTGGTGATGAAGACGCGACAGGACCCCGGCACCTGACGCCCAGTTCCATGTTCTTTGGCCCCAGAGCTCCGACACTGGGCCACTCTGGAACGATGTACAGAGGCAAAGCAGTGGAGCGAAAGGAGAAGAAGACCTGATATCAGGAAAGTGAGATTCTAACTGTAATTCTGTCACTCCTGGCTGTGACCTGTGAGATGGGTCCTTGACTTTTTCCTGGGATTAGTTCTCTTATCAGCAAAACGTAGAGATTGATAACATCCTCATCAGTGAAATAAAGAGAATACCTCCCAAAATATTTTGCTTGGAATACTGGTCTCAAGAGATGTCTGTGGGGAAGGAAATATGGTTTCGTAGTCAAATATTTGGGAAATGCTGCAGACTTAATCCCTCTCTTGGATATCCACAAAGCACATTAGCATGTTAGAAGCTCTGGAAAGTTCTGTAGTAAAGAAATCTGTTCATTTTTCTTTACCCAGCTATCTTACTTTGGGCTCCCGGAGCAGATACTGAGATGAGGATTTGAGTACAAGTAGTTTATCTGGCAAGTGAAGGGAACATGATAAGGAAATCAGGAAGAAAGAGGAGGACAGGAAGTCAGCGATTAACACTTACGTGCACATATGGAAGTAACATTCATCAGGGATCGGGCAGGTGGGAATGGGAGGAGGTAAGGGATGGGTAAATTCACACCTAATGGGTGTAGTGCGCAGGGTCTGGGATGGGCACACTTGTAGCTCCGACTTGGGTGGTGCAAATGCAATAGATGTAACCCAAACGTTTGTACCCCCATAAAATTTTTGAAATTAAAAAAATTTAATTAAAAAAAAGATACCTTATGAAGCCAGCTTTCCTTGGGGCAACCAGAGCTCAGTCTCACTGGGGAAATTCAAGAAGTCTGAGTGGGCCGGGCACGGTGGCCCACGCCTGTAATCCTAGCACTCTGGGAGGCCGAGGCGGGTGGGTTGTTTGAGCTCAGGAGTTCGAGACCAGCCTGAGCAAGAGCGAGACCCCATCTCTACTAAAAATAGAAAGAAATTAGCTGGACAACTAAAACATATATATAGAGAGAAAAAATTAGCCGGGTATGGTGGTGCATGCCTGTACTCCCAGCTACTTGGGAGGCTGAGGCAGGAGGATTGCTTGAGCCCAGGAGTTTGAGGTTGCTGTGAGCTAGGCTGACGCCACGGCACTCACTCTAGCCCAGGAAACAGAGCAAGACTCTGTCTCAAAAAAAAAAACCAAGCAAACAAACAAAAAAGAAGTCTGAGTGGGACACACGCTTCAGTTGCCATGCCCAAAGAGGGAGGGAGCTGGCGTGTTTATACACCACCTCCCACCAATCATAGGTTGAGGACTTACAGAGAGTGTCGAGCCACTGGCACTCCTGGCCCATTGTATAAAGAGAGAAGAGTCTTCCAGGGAGACTCAGGCTGCGGGAAGTCCATCTCTCATGCTGAAGCAGTCAGGCCAAAGGGACATAGCAGGCCACTAGTAGCAGCAGCTACATCAGCATTCCCCAAACTTACATGACCATAGCACCCCCCTCCCTTATATCTCAGCACCTAGAATTATCCTGCAGAACTCTGGGAAACTAGGCAGTCTCTAAGATCCCTTTTGGTCCTAATGTTCTAATGTACTCTGGTTTTAAATTATTTAAAAATAACTTAGTGATGCCTGTTCAGAGCTCAATTGCCATTCTATTTCTCGCTTTGACCCTATCCCCATGTCCTGGGCAAGGCTGGCCTCCTTCCAGGGCTGGTGGAGAGACAGACCATCCAGGAGTGGCAGGTGGGACATCTCAGGGACCCTCCCCACCACCGTTCCCTCTCATGCCTTGGATCCGTGGGTCTGTGTCTCTGGCTTTTCTCTCAAAGGTGAATGCACCATCTGTGAGAAGCTGGCAATCTCTTCTTTAAACACACACATTCCTTAAAAAGGAGAGCTCTGGTCTACTTCCCAAGTTTGCATATTTGATTTTTTTTTTCCAGTAGTAAACTGACCACCTGAAGTATTTTCTTGTGTTCCAAAAGAGAACTCTTGTCTCTACTTGTGGAAAAATTGAGGCCAGAGATCAGTCACTCAGGTCTAATGTCATATCTGCTGGTGTCGAAGAAAAGAAAGAAGGACAAATACTTAACCAAGAAACTTGGACGATGCCTCCAGACAAATGGGCTGTCTTTAAAGAAGTCGCAGGCAGTCGAACAGTCAGCCCCTCCAACCTTGCTGCCAGCGTCCTCTCTTAGAGCCAGGCAGTTTGCAGGCTTCCTTGGGGTGGAAAAAAATTACCTTGGCCTTGGTTCAAGCCTCCTCACTTTCTTCAGCCGACAAATCTTAAAAAGAAATCAGGAACCAGAAAGAATTAGAGGTTTGCCTATTTCTCTGCAGTCAGAGGCTGTACGGCTTCTAGAATTCACCTTGACGTTCCCTGTTCAATCTCTTTCTCCCTGCACAAACGTATCACTAACTGTCCCACTATACACACGCCTGAACTATATTTACAAAATGTGAGTATAAATTATCCCACAAATTGTATTAACACTGTGAATAAATTTAAGGATGTTCACGTGAGCCAGCAAGCCAGCTTATTTCTAAATGCTCAATGCCGACGTGCAATCAATTCGAGTGGTTTAGCCAAGAGCCTGGCTCTGTGCTGAGGGCTGAGGAGACAGCAGACTGGACCCTATGCAATGGCTGCTTTCGTAGGCAGGTGTTGGCAATTTAGTATGGTTCCACCTCATATGAAAATGAATCACATGAACCCTGGGTGCAAGGAGTTTACAGCACAGGAGGGAAGACTCATATGCTAAACAACCAAGGTCGAAACAAGGGCTTACGAAGGTTTAGCAATGTGCCCCATTGCTGAGAGAGGTAGGAGGGGTAACTGGGTCAAATGCCATAAGGAAATACAGTTTTTGCCTTTTATTAAAAAAAAAAAAAAAAGAGCTGAGTGTGCTGGCTCACACCTCTCACCTGTAGTCTCAGCTACTCAGGAGGCTGAGGCAGGAGGATCCCTTGAGCCCAGGAGTTTGAGGCCAGCATGGACAAAACAGTGAGACCCCATCTCTTTTTTAAAATCAAATATTTAACACAAGTATTTAAAAGAAAAAGTCCTGCATAGTCTTGCCCTCCAAAGATACATGACGTTATCAATAGTTGAGTATATTTTAGACCTTTTCTATGCCTTTTTTAGTTTTTTTTACCCCAAAGAAAATTTATTCATACAGCCCATATTGTTTTGCAACCTGTTTTTTCACTTAAACATATATCTTTAAGATCTTTCTGTGCTGTATCAACTGCTGCGTAGCATTCCACTGTGAGGCAGTATCCTAATTTATTTCACCCTCCTCTACGAATGGACGTTTAAGTTGTTTCCACCTTTTGCCATTTCAAGCAAAGCAGCAGTGAACATCCTTGAGCTTAGATCTTCTTGCATCCTTACGTCTCTTTTCTAGTTTAGTATCTAAAAGTGGAATTGTTCAATCAAAAGACACAAACACATGAAATCTAACAAACATTGTCAGATTAGAGGAAGTACATTTTAAACGAGGCTTTGAGGATCAGGAAGAGGGCGGGCAACGGGATTTTCTGAGCAGGAACAGAGAGCTGCGAGAGTAAACAGCAATCTGATTCCCGTGACCTGCAATTTAGGACAGTGGCAAATGGGGCCAAAAATATAGTTTGGGGCTGATTGTGTTTGGAAGGACCGGACCGCCACAGCTCCTCACACTCACACTCGTCACTGTTCTGAGTGGCTGAGCCATGAGCATGCTAAGGACGGTGACTGTGGCTGCAGCCCTATGTGACGACGGGGTGTCTCTACTTGAGGGCAACTTGGGAGGAGGGGCTTCCCCATTCCCTCTACCTAATCCTGAGCCACCGTCTTCAAAGGCCTGTGGGCCACCCATCTGCAATCGGATGTCCAGGGCTTGACTCCAGCTCCAATACTCACAACCGGTGTGACCTCAGGAAAGCAACACGCCTCCTCTGAGCCTGGGGGATGAGTGGGGACATAGGTAGTATCACACTCTGCATACTTGTCCTGAGGACAGAGTGAGGTCATACCTACTAAGCCTTCAGAAGAGGGCCTGTTGCTTACAAAATCCCCAGGCCTGTCCATTCCTGTGGTTATCATTATTCTATGGAAGGCCATTGTCACCCCTCTCACTCCCCCCTCCATCTTTTTTTTCTTTATTTTTTTGAGACAGGGTCTCGCTGTGTCACCCAGACTGGAGTGCAGTGTTGTACTCATAGCTCACTGCAGCCTCAAACTGCTGGGCCCAAGAGATCCTCCTGCCTCAGCCTCCCAAAGGACTGGGACTACAGCATGAGCCCCTGCGCCCTTTCAATGACAGGGATTCAACACCTCGCAATGCACAGTATGGGGACAAGCATGGGCTTCAGCATCCTGGGCTCACATGTGAAATGGAGACGGTACTGTCTACTTTACAGGGTGTTGTGAGGATTCCAGATGAGACATGTGAAGGACCTGGAACCCAGCAAGCACCCAGCTGTTAGTTGTTAATATTAATACTGCTGAGCATTAATTAAGAGCATTCATTCCCCAGGGCATCTCTAAGGTAGGAGACAGAGCCAAAGTCCATTATCAGATAACCATTTATCAAGTGATAGAGCAGCAGTCTCTTAATTAAGTTGGACAAGGGTGTTTGGAAATCAAGGAGGCTGTGATGGGAACGGAAGTGGATAGCAGAGGTTTAGGCAGTGGTGATAGAATGGACAAGGACAAGGAGAGGCTCACCGAGGCCCTTTCTTGTTGCCTGGGGTCTGTCTTCCCTTAAATTTGAAGGTAGAGAAAGTTTTGAGAGAGAAGGGCCTGCTCGCAGATGCAGAGGAGAATCTGAGAGACAAAGGGTGTGTGAAGAGCAGCAATCTTCAAACTGGAGAACCCCAGCCCTGCAGCCATGCAAAGGCTTTCCAAAGCACAGGTGGTCACAGACGGTGGGGGGAACTGGGGTCTCCAATTCCACGTCCTTCGTGTCCATGTGCATGAATCTGCCTGAGGATGTGTCTGTCGCCAGAGGTCGGGGAGATTCACCTCCCCCTTCGCAAGTGCCCCACTCCCGTTGTTAGCTGTTATGTTGTTGTCACTGTGAACCATTTCCTCAGAGCATGTATTTTCTATATTGGGGCATGATTTTGCTCAGAGGAGAGGCTTGCCTGACTCCCATAGGGAGATGAAGGAAAGCATAACGCTCTGAAAATGTCAAGAAACCAAGCGAGGTTTTCTGACATCCCGAGTGTGATGAGAGATGGCCAGATCAGGGCTTTTATTACACTCTGTCTGATCAGTGTATCAAAAGGGATCCCACCACGCACCGAGCTGTATTCTGTTATCGATGGTAAGTTGTCAAAAATGATTTTTTAAATGAATTGCTTAGACTACACTGAGCCTTGAGAAAAATGGCTCTGTATTCAGAAAAATCTCATTTTTTTTGAGAGGCAATTTTAGTAGCTAAATATTTGAATGTAGTTAAATATTTATAGATTCGTGATGTTAAATATTCAGGTTACCCCTGGTAGGCAGATGTTTCTTATCATCAGTCATAGACTCACAGATTCATGTGTCTCTCATTACCTGCTCCTTCAGTTATCCTCCAGTTATTCTCATAAGTCCTTTCAAGTGATCTAATTGCTCCTGCAACCAGGACACTTTTATCAGCGCTTGTTAATTAAAAAGCTCAATTTCCAGTGTGCCATAGTTAGACCCAGAACCAGTAGTCTAGAACTATAGCCCTTCCTTAGTGTGGCCACTCACCCACCTGACTCCTCCTTCCACTGTGGTGACCGGCCACCCCGCTCCAGCCCCGAGCTCTCTGGTACTTGTTCCTTCTTCCTGTTGTTTGACCCTCCTTGTCTTGTCCCTTTGGGCTACTATAACTAAACACCATAAAAAACTGGGTGGCTTATACACAACAGAAATGCATTGCTCGCTGTTCTTGAGCTGAGAAGTCCAAGATCAAAACACTGGCAGAGGCCGGGCGCGGTGGCTCACGCCTGTAATCCTAGCACTCTGGGAGGCCGAGGCGGGTGGATTGCTCAAGGTCAGGAGTTCGAAACCAGCCTGAGCAAGAGTGAGATCCCGTCTCTACTTAAAATAGAAAGAAATTAATTGGACAACTAAAAATATATAGAAAAAATTAGCCTGGCATGTTGGCATATGCCTGTAGTCCCAGCTACTTGGGAGACTGAGAAAGTAGGATCACTTGAGCCAAGGAGTTTGAGGTTGCTGTGAGCTAGCTGACACCACGGCACTCACTCTAGCCTGGGCAGCAGAGTGAGACTCTGTCTCAAAAAAAAAACAACAAAAAAAAACACTGTCAGATTCAACTCTATGTCTGGTGACAGCCTGTTTCCTGGTCCACAGATGGCACCTTCTCGCTGTGTCCTCACCTGGTGGAAGGGCCAAGGTAGCTCTGCAGAATCTCTTTTATAAGGGCACTAACCCCATTCATGAGGGCTTCCTTCATAACCTAATCACCCCTGGAAGGCCCCACCTCCTAGTCCCATCACCTTGGGGGTGAGGATTTCAACATACGGATTTGGGTGGAAACAACATTCAGACCATAGCGCTCCTCCCTCCTGTCCATCTACAAAGAGAAGAGATGGGCTGTCCCTGTGGGTCTGCTTCTTCTGCAGGAGCCAGACAACACAATTAGGGACAATCCAGGGTATCTTCTCATGCATCTCACAGTTTGGGCCAAAAGCACTGAGACTGAGATAGTCATCCTCTTAATCATATTTGATCATGTATGATCCAGATAAGTCCACTCCATACTCCTTCATCCTTCTCACTACTCATCCCCTCTCCCTCCACTAGCATCATAGTCCTGAAGCACCCCAGGAAAGCTGAGCTCTCCATGGCTTTCAGCTGCAGCCTGAGCATTGGCGGAGCACAACCCACCTCCAAGAGAAAGGGGAGGCAGGGCTGGGGGGCGGCACAGGCAAGAGGGATGGGAGAGGGGGCCTTGCAAAGTTATGAACCCAGCCCTGCTCTGCTCCCCAACTTGGAAGGCCACAATGCTTGTTCCCTCGAGGGTAGATGGAAGAACTCAATATATTAAATAATCATTTTTTAATTTAAGTCAGTAAAGCATTTGGGAATATCAACAACATGAACAACTCTTGCAACCAAATAACATTCAGGGCGCCCACCACAGTGGCTGCTTATGTCTCAACACTTGTTTCCTTCCTTATCATCCCTCTATTGCTTCAAGCCATGATTTGATGAATCTCAGCACCAGGAAAAAAAAGTGAAACTTATTAAAATTATGCTGTCAAACTGTTGTCATTGTACTTCATCGAGCTTCCAGCTATTTAAAAACAGTGTTCCCTTCTCAACTCTTGAGCCCTGAGCTTGGAAACAACAACTGCCTCAGGTCCTTTTGCTTCTTTCCTGCACAAATAGAAGTTTCTCACATAATATTGGGGTCTACAAAGGTCCAGAGAGAGAAATCGCTTGTTGTTTCCCCTTCCTCTGACTACACGTGGGTTGTCATTACTGTGTATGTGAGGCATTTTGAGACTGGAAAATGACAGCGATCGGAACTCTGCCACTCCACCCTCTAGGAGTCGCCCCTGCAACAGGCCCACGCAAAAGGCCCTGATGGATACTGGGTCACGACCATATATATCAGTGACCTTAGCCCTGCAGGTGGGCTCGAGGGAAGAAATTCAGAAACTTTCAAAGTGATCCTACAAGATCCCAGACTGTGGAAGGTATGGGGCCTTCCTGTCTTTTTCAGGTGACACAAGGCCATTGTGAAGGGGTGAGGGTGCCCTCCCTAGAGACCACGTGGCCACTGGTGAGCTGAGGCCTTCATCACCGACTACACTAACCCTACCCAAAGGTGGGACCAGACTCAGGAAAGAACTGGTGACAGTGTCTTTGGGAAACCATACCAGGCACTGCTGGGGAAAGAAACAAGATATCTGGGGACCTGGGGAGCAGGGGCAGCCAAACTTGTTGCCACAAACAAGTTTGTGGCAGAACTTTAGTGAAACTAAGAAACAGAATCAGCACTCTATGATCCCATTCGTTTCCTCCCTCTTGTGTTTCTGTGTTGTTTGATTTGGATTTTTTTTTCCAGTGCAGAGCTGGGTACAGTCCATGTTCCCTCCCCCTTGAAACTGAGCAAGCCATGATGACTGCCTGGATGGACAGAATGTGGTAGAAATGACATTGTATGGTTTCTGAGATTAGGAAAGAAAAAGCCATGGAGCTTCTGCCAGTTTCTCTTGGAACTCTCACTCTGGGAGCCTCGAGTCACCACGGAAGAAATTCAGATCCCTGAGGCTGCCATATGGAGAGACGGCACGGAGAGCTTTGCCCGAGGAGCCCCAGCTGTTGCCGTCTTCCCAGCTCGGGCAGCCCCTCATGGCAGGCGGAAGCCTGGCTGAGCCCATTCAACACCCAGAAGCATGAGCAAAATAAATGATTGTTACTGTTTTAACCATTGTCTGGGTAGTTTGTCCTGCTGCAACAGAAAACCAGAATAGCAAGTGGAGGGCAGTCGGGGTCCCTTCCTTCTGATAGCAGTCCTTGGTGAGAATCAGTTAGGCTGTTTGTGAAAGGATTACCTGCTCTGTCTGGGGACTCCACCCATTGAGACTAGAGCTTTAGGGACTTGGGAAAATTGAGAACAATTAAATGTATCATATTGCCTTTAAGTTGTGTGATCATAAGAAGCTACTTCGGGAACTGATGAAAAGGAATGGACATCACCAAAGATGTGGAATGATGAATAGTAGTTCGACATGACTTTGAAACATTTCCAAATGCTAAGGAAGTACATATATATATAATTTTTCCATGGGATATTTGCATTAAATTGGATAAGACATTTATGGAAATGCCTCGGAAGGAGTGTGTGTGTGTGTGTACATTCACACCCAGTCACTGAGTAGCCAAGGGTGTGAACTGTAATGAGTTTATGTTTCTCTTTACCCAGCACTGCTCCCTTCTTTTGAAAACAGCCCTTACTCTCTTCTCTGCTCAGGTTCAACCTCACGTGAACCATCCCTCCCCCTGTCCGTTCATTGGAAGATTTGAAGCTGCCATCATCTTACAGTATCCTGCCTCACTTATCACGACTGGTCAGGAGATAAAACCTGACCCAAAGAGGCCACTCAGAGGTCTTCCCCTGCATTGCTCATTTTTGGGCAGGAATGCAGATGATGAGGAGGGAGGGAGAGATCTTTACTCTCCAACCTTGAATATGTAAGGCTGTAAGACTAAGTCTGACAGTGAAAATGGCTCTAGCCTCATGAAGGATGCATCCAACACCCGGAGAAAAGGGTTGGTGGGAGACCAGGAAAGCCCATACAGTGCTTCAGTTCCTATCTTTCCTGCCATTGATTTACATCAGCCCAAAATTCGCAGCCAAAGCTGTTTCAATCGTCTGCAATCAAAAGACTCTTTTAACACAGTTCCAGGGACATAGAAAGCACCCAATAAATGCTTTTCAAACCTGTTTTTCACTGCTGTGCTTCCAATAAGAAGGAGAAAAATCAACTATGCATGAGAAAAATATTCAAAGCCACACTCCATTGGGCTCAGTGGGCCACAAAATCTGCTCACTCCATCAGCCTCCTGGAGAGCCCTTCAAATGTAGAAATGCCCAGATCCCAGGCTCCTGAAGGGGAATCTTCAGGGGTAGGGCCTGGGTGCCTGTGTATTGTTAAAATGCCGAGTGGACTTCTGATTAAATAAACACAGGTGTTTATCTCCACTTCCTCTTAAAACCAGTAAAATGAGAGCAAAAAAAATTAAGAGGCTAAAAATATACAAAGCAAAAAGAACAGACGAGCCAACAGCAGATGAGAAACGTCAGTACATTTTGCAGCATGGAAACTGTATGGGAAGAGTCAACAAAGACAGCTGAGTCTAAGTACCCACCAGGGAAGGCAGCGAGAGGCAAGTCCGTCTGTGCCACAGGACCCCAGAAAGGCTCAGGGACTGGCAACATGTATTAGGAGCCCCTGAAGGCAGAGGGGCAAGGTAGGGCTGAAAACAAGAGGGTTAGTCATGAGCCTATATAAGAAGCACTTTGTGCCCAGATGAATGTCCCAACCACGTAGCCAAGTAACGGCCTTTTCCCCAATGGCAGAAGCTGAGGTCTGGGGAGAATCAACAAAAATCTAGAACTTAGGCACAGGAGAGGGCAAGATGAGATGCCTCTAAGAACAGGAGAACTAAGAAAACACCACAGGCTGCATGGAGGGAGTCACCTGCCTGCTTCCCTTCTTGCTCCCCAAGTGCTGGAACTAAATTTAAAACCTCAAGACAAGAGTAGAAAGCCTCTTGGAGAAAACTGACAGGCCCAAGAGAAAGACCCACAAATAAAGACACTTGAGTGCCCCCAACAAAAAGCCAAATCCCCATCCATTGACCACATCAGTTCCTAGTCTTACCCATGCAAACCGAGCTTCCATCCAGTTTTTCGGGGCTCACACTTAAATATGAGTGACCCAGGATCCCTGACATGTGAGGAAAACCACTTCAGGAAAAGAGAGACCAGAACAATTACACAGGACAAAGAAACCTGGAAGAAATAAGGCACTGCAGGGAGTAGAAGAAAACTTCTTTTAAAACTGTAATTAATAGCCTCACAGATAGAAGAAGATATTACAGCAATGAAGCTAAAATAAAATGCCATTTTTAAGAACCATTGGAGAACAAGAGCTATTATGGCAGAATAAAAGAAGAAGATAAAGTTGTGAAAAACTGACAGTAATTGGAATTTTTTTAATGGAAAACAAAAGAGAAAAGATGAATGCCCACTCAAAAAATATTTCAAAAAGTGAAAGCATGAAGGAGAAAATTGACCAAAAGTAAAAAAAAGAAGTACAAGAACAATTCTTAGAACTAAGGACATGCATTTCCCTTTTATGATAGTAGGAGCGGGGAACCCAGTCTCAAAACCCTAAAATCACTCAGTAACTGTTCATTTTACCTTTGCAATACTTAAATTCACGAGGAATACACGGAGATGGGAAACACATGAGGATAATGAGGTAACTACTACTTACTTAGAGCTTGCTTTATGCCAGATACTTCCTGTTTTTATATACCTTATATCTCATTTAATCTTCATGACAATTCT
The DNA here is from genome assembly GCA_963574885.1 of Lepilemur ruficaudatus. NCBI lineage: Eukaryota > Metazoa > Chordata > Mammalia > Primates > Lepilemuridae > Lepilemur > Lepilemur ruficaudatus. The sequence continues at coordinate 73,754 of CAUYRT010035140.1, forward strand.
AGGAACTACGTACTATTACTTTTTCCCACTCGCAGATAAGAAAACTAAGACTCAAAGAAGTTAAGCATTTGGGGGGCTCTGATTCAACCCAAGACTGCCTGTCCTAACCACTGTGTTATTCTGCCTCTTGTCTGTTAATACAAACTGCATAAACATATGTACACACACACACACACACACACACACACAGATCTTTATCTGTGTCACCCCTTGCTCTTACCTCTAGGGTAGCTGCTAACAAGTTTTGTTATTTGCACTTTTTTTTGGTCATTATTTTACTTTTCAAAATGACTAAGCTCTTTGTGCCACTTCACATTCTCAATTTTTAAACCAAATTGGCCATTTTCAGCTTTTCATTTGGGAGCTTTGCACACAGAAATATGCAAAATAGATCAGTCCTTGGGTTTGTCATACCAGTTCATCTGGCCCTTTAAACTCCTAGTTATTCTTAGTCAAAATCCCCTGAAAAAGAAAAACCTTTTTGTCCCGATTTGATTAGGTGAGAGCCTGCTAAGGAAGGGGTTGGCAGAGATGCAGTGGAGTTCACATCTCCTATAAAATGCAAAGACCAACTGGGAGACAATATTGATAGATCTTAGGACAGGGACTACCTTTCACCAAGGAATGTTTCCTTTGAAATTGTGAGGATAATGTCAACAGTGTCTGTCTTTGGGCTTCTATCCAAAGAAAGAGTATGTATTCAGCTGGGCTGAGCCAACCCTCTCCAAATAAAGGCAATCACAGAAACCTTCAAGGCATGTTGGCTCTTGTGTGAACGTCATGGTACACTGGCACTGGAAAGCTCATAAAATGCCTCAAAGGCTATAATGCTGCTGCACAGCAAGAAGAGGCATTTCTTCAAGGATGCACATTGATGCAATTTCTTAACTTCCTACCTGTCTATCTAGGTATTCTTAATGTGTCTGTTTCCATAGCCTGTCTCAGGCTCCCTTTCTGTTCTGCAAACTTCAAGAAGGGACCATCTTTTCTGGATTCGCAAAAGGTGAAAGGAGCCATGAGGGACCTACAGTTGGCTTCCTAGTATGTGTCAGACAGATATCACTAAAACAGACATAGAGAGATTAGAAAACAGAGAAGACATCAACAACCAAAAGCAGAAAATGTGGGTACAAGGATGGGCCAACTTTCAACAAGGAGTTGTCCCATGAAATAGTTGAAACAACTCCCATGGTAATATGACTACATCATTTTGTCAAGCCATTGAATTATAATTATGCCTTTGACTATGTAAGGGATTATTAAAATCTTGGAAATCACCTACAGATTGAATTAAATGAACAGCAGCATTCAGCAAGGTATAGAAATCATTAAATCATCCCAAAGTGGATAATACCTAAGACATTCCACTTGAATATTTTAAAATTAATTTGGAAAAGTTGCTAAAATAATAAAGTATTTTGCAATTTTCCCAGTTTTTCCGCATCATCTCATTTGGGGTTTTAAGATGTCTTTATGAAGTGGATAGGCCTGCCATGACTCTCCCGGTTTTACAGAGAAGGAAACTAAGGCTTGAGAAAATGAAGAGATTTGTCCAAGGTCACTCAATTAGTAAGAATAATGGTTAAACTAGTATGGTATTTTACAAGATAAAAAGCACTTTTGAATGCATCATATTCCATGGAAATCTCTCAAGAGTCCTGTGAGAACAATTACTAGTAGCCCATTTCTTAGAAGTGGGCTCTGAAATGTGACAGCGTTTTCCTTTCTGAGGTCTCATTGCTGCTAAGATTGGTCCATACAATGCCCACATTCCAGATTCCAAATCTCACTTTCTTTCTGCTGGAGTCAAATCCAGGTCTACTGACTGCAAATCCATTGCACTTTCTGCTGAACCTCCTGCCCTTGAAGAGAATGGAGAAATAAATCTCAATCTTCCTTGACTGGCACTTGGGCCAAATATTTTGAAAGCCTTAGCATCCTTGAGCTCTATGGTAATTCTTTTAGCTCCATGGATGTTGGAGCGATAGCCTACCCAACAGTCAATTTAAATGGATCTACAAATAAAAGATGCCATAGAAATTGTAGAAGTCTTAACATACAGAAGCATTTCTATAGTTCGGATATTTGACCCTCCAAACCTCATGTTGAAATTTGATCCCCAATGTTGGAGGTGGGCCTACTGGGAGGTGTTTGGGTCATGGGAGCATATTCCCAATGAATGGCTTGGTGGTGCTATTCTCACTCTATTAGTTCCCATGAAAGCTGGTTATTAAAAAGAGCCTGGTATCTCCCTCTCCTCTCTCTTGCTTCCTTTCTCACCATGTGCTCTCTGCACACTCTAGCTCTGCTTCACCTTCCTCCGTGAGTGGAAGCAACGTGAAGCCCCCACCAGAAACAGGTACTGGTGCCATGCTTCTTGTACAGCCTGCAGAACTGTGAGCCAAATAAACCTCTTTTCTTTATAAATCATGCAACCTCAGGTCTTCCTTTATAGCAACACTAAATACACTGAGACAAGTATGTTTGTATACAGCACAATATTTGAAATTCTAGGTCTAACCAAGAAAGGCTATGATTTTAGAAGATCTAAGCGTGCCTTGGTGTGCCCTCACTAAGTCTTCCACCAGGCCAATACACTGAATTGAAAACATGTGGGTAAGGTAGTATCAAACATTGTTATACTTAAGTGGCCATCTACCACATACCCAGTTGTCCCATATACCCGGAACACTCCCCTTGGAGTAATCCAAATCAGAGTCCAATGTGGGACATAAGAATGTATCTACTAACAAAGCCCAAAGGTTATTAGTCCTCACTTGGCATTCTGTCACTTTTCTTGTTTTTTTAATTCAAAGTTAACTTTATTTTGGCATTGATTTTGGTGTCTAGTATAATTTCATTTTTCAAGCAAAAATTAAAGACTGTCATTTCCACATACTTGCACCCAATGAGAAACAGCTTTGGTGACAACCTTTTTTATTAAAGTTCCTCATGACCAAACAAGAGTGCTTCATTCATCTGAATTGAAAGACAAGGTTGTCAGAAAATCTGTAAGCTGTTTCCACACAAATCCCCAAGTGCTATGAATAGCGCCTCTGTCTAACTCTGTTCACAAATCTGGCTTTAGCACAAAACTTGGCTCAGTAGGTTTCATAAAACCAATCTTCAGATGCCATAAATGCCCAGTGGGTTTTCTGTTGATTCTGAAAAATACCACATACTGCATTTAAACTTTTCATGCAACATGCTCATTAATTTGGTTTCTGCATTCCTGAAATATTAGAGGGTTCTTGCATGCTCAGGGTATACTTTTGAGAAATCAAAATGGCTTATTGCTTTTTCAGTTTTCTACAAAATAATAGGTGCCACTTTTGCCTTTCAACATTTTTACTTCCCTAAACAAAGTGAAAGCAGGGGTGAGGGAAAACACTTCATATTATGTTACAAAAGTCCAAAGTTTTTCTGTTTTAGTTTGTCTAATGCTTACGTAACTACGTAGATATTCTTTGAATTAATACTGAATCTCAATGTCAATGGAAATCTCGTCCCCAAAAGAACTGCCAGGGATTTAAAACAGAAAATATTAAAATAGCTCACATGATATATGTAGCTGGCACCAATCTGAGAAACCAGCTTATTAGAGAAGCTTCTCTTTGAAATGTAGCATGAAAGGCTGATCTCGTCGCTGCAGATGAGATCTTGACTTAGAAAGAGAAGGTAGAGCAGGTGCCTGTGGTGATTCTCGGATTATGGATTTCATTTTTTGCAATTAAATAAAAAGTTAGGAGCCTCTTGATTGCTCACGTTTGTTTTTGCTACAGCTGCTCTCAGGAGCAACAGTATTGGCACCATCTGTAAATTGGCAGTAATGCTCAGCTTTTCCTTTATGTTGCAGCATATGTTATCAGCAGTTTTCTGTTTCTCATGCACTTGATATGCTCCTTTAAATCCCTACTTAAAGCTCACTTTTCCTGTGCTTCCACGTGGTAGAGCCCACCAGCTTGCTTCAGTCTGTCGCTATGGTGAGTCTGTGTTCAATTCAGCATGTACACACTACACACGCCGGCCAGTCTCACTTGGCATCTCTGCATGTGAGCTCACTTCCACGCTCTCGACAACCTTCAGGGGTAGGTTTTGATGCTCCAGTTTTGCAAATGATTTACCCTATGAAGTTCAGGGAGATAAGAAGTAACTTGTTCACAGTCACAAAGCTTGCCAGTGGGAAAGCTGGGATTTGATCCCAGGGCTACCTGACCCCAGAGCCTGGCCTATCCATCCCAGTGTGGGGTCCCTTAGATGATGTGGGGTATCTGCCCAGAATGGTACAAGGGCTTTGAATAACTGACAGCCTCGACAATGTGTGTGTAAAGGTCACATAAATCATGAGTTAGACTCAGATTCAGCAGGTCTTTGAGATGATCTAGTTCAAACTTCCACCTCAATAAGCAATTCCCTCTCCAACACTCCCAAGTAAATGATTTCTCAGCCTGTGCTTGAGTTGTTTTTAAATGAAAAAAAAATGTGGCAAATGGCTGTGAATATGATTGTATTTATGTATAAATATTCATCCCGTGGTTGAGTTTCTGCAGCAACGTTCTACTTGGGAACAATTGTGCAAATAGCCATGATCAGGTTGGATCAGAGAATTCCCATCAGCAAAGCCAGGCACCCAGGAGAGACCCAGCGATGAGGTATAATCAGGAATTGTACTTCTTGTTGCTGTTTATGTGCCTTCTTGGGAATGGCAATCTTAAAAGTGGTCCCCAAAAGGGCTGAACAGCATCCTTTTAAAACTGCACAAACAACGTGATAAACATAACACAAATTCAAAAAGAAGAGGAAGCCCTCACAATCCCACCAGCCAAACTAATCATCTGTTTTCATTCTTCTGGCTTCTAGTCCTTGCCCACATGTAAACATGATTTTTAGAGTTGTAATCAAGTATACGTGCAATTTGCTATTCTGCTTTGCATGCTTAACATTATACCACAAGCATTTTATGATGCTACACAGTCTGCATAATTATAATTTTTAGTGACTGTACGGTGGTCCATCAAATTGACACAACGTAATTTACTTAACTATCACTCTTAAGTTGTTTCTGGTTTCTCTTTATTATGAATTACTCCACAATGATCATCTTCATCTTTATTGATTTTTCTCTTCTTTTGGCTTATTTCATTGGAGTCAAAAATTGATACACTCTTTAAAAATAAATTTAAATGGAATCTGTTTCAAATTTTGTGACACACAAAAGATCCAAGGGCTTAGCAGAATGAAGATCATGTGTGGTTACTCTTTTGAATATTATTTAATGTTTAGGTGTCTATGCCTAACAAAATTTGTGTTATAAATAGATAAAATCCTGTTCTCACTGAACTTGCTAAAAGAAAGCAAAAGAGAATTTTTTCAAGGAGTAAAATAATTTTCAAGTATTCCCCAGAGAAAGGTTTTTCTTACTTCTATTATGTCTTTTTTGAGTCTGCCACATTCACTTTTTTACAGCTCTTCAAACATTGGTTTTTAGACAAGAGGTTGGTGTCGCCAGATTTGTTACCAGGCAGATCACTTGGGCCCCAATGTGGAAAGTGGCCCAGACAGGGCAGAGTCGTGGCAGGGATCCAGTTAGGAGACTATAGCAATTGTCCAGGCACACAGAATGACACTCATGTGTGGAGATGTGGGGACAGAAGTAGGGATGGCCAGAAGGGGACAAATTCAAGTGACATTCCTTAGAATGGTCAGGGGTTGAAGATCAACTAGGTGTGTGGATTGACAGGTTGGACAAGGACACTTGTGTGGTAGCTCTGAGGATCGTCAGAATAATCCTGCCCTAGGCTTAGGTGCAGGAAAGATAGATACCTGCTAGCTAAAAATCTCTGAGCTTGCCTGCCAAAAAATGCTGCCACAGGAGAGTCATTTGTTTAAGTTGACATCCTGCCCTCCTCATCAGCTTCCAATTACAATGCCACCTGCTTTGAATGAATGTCACATTATATTATCCACAAGATGGTACTAAGGAGGGGACACTTGGCAAGGGAGTCAGAGAACCTGAGTCCTAGTCCTTACTGTGTAAGTCACTTGATCTTGTCAAGACTTGATTTATTTATCTGTAAAATGGGGATAATAATGACTATTTTCCTTTTTGACAAGTTGGTTTCGAGCATCATGTGAAATCATGTATGTGGACTCTTTTTATAAACTCTGATGTACGACACAGATGTAGGAGGGGTGAGGGAGCAGAAATAGGAGGCAGGAAACTGATCGTATCACCAGCTGTTACAGAATAGCTGAAAGCAGAGCCCTAAATAAATAGGATCCAGGATAGGTAAATTTTGATGAGTGAGCCTGAAGAGTTGACTTAGTCTGCTTGGGATGCCATAACAAAACACCACAGACTGGGTTGCTTAAACAACAGACATTTATTTCTCACAGTTCCGGAGGCTGGAAAGTCCAATGTCAAGGTGCCAGCAGATTCAGTCCCTAGTGAGGACTCCCTTCCTCTCTTGCAAACAGCCACCTTCTTCTTCTGTCCTCCCATGGTGGAAAGAGTGAGCTCTCCTCTTCTAGTGTCTCTTCCTCTTCTTATAAAGTCATGTGGCCAGGTATGGTGGCTCACGCCTATAATCTCTGCAATTTAGGAGGCTGAGGCAGGAGGATCACTTGAGGCCAAGAGTTTGAGACAAGTCTGGGCAAGATAGTGAGACCCTGTCTCTACAAAAAAATAGTGGCACATGCCTGTAGTCATAAGAGGCTGAGGCTGAGGTGGTAGGATCACTTAAGCCCAGGAGTATGAGGCTGCAGTGAGCTATGATCATGCCACTTCACTCCAGCCTGGTCAACAGAGTGAGATCCTATCTCTTAAAAAAAAAGAAAGAAAAAAGACATGAATCCTATCATGGGGGTCCCACCCTCCTGACTTCTTCTAAACCTAATCACCTCCCAAAGGCCCCACCTCTAAATGCATCACTTTAGGGGTTAGGGTTTCAATATACAGATTTTAGGGGAATATGAACATTCAGTCCATAGCATGGGTTAACTGTGGATGATGGAGCACAGACAGAAACAGATCTGCATGGCAGGCTGATGGTGCTCTGGGCACCTGGGACAAGAAGATGCATGAGGATGGGGAGTGAGGTTTTGAATCCTGGCTCTGTCACTTTCTAGAGTTGTACAACCTGCACAGGTTATTAACTTCATCACACCTCAACTACCTTGTCTAAACTGGAAACTCATTTATTCACTCACCAATTTTTTTATTTTTTTGAGACAAGGGTCTCATTCTGTCACCCAGGCAGGAGTGCAGTGGCACAACCATAGCTCACTACAGCCTCAAACTCCTGGGCTCAACTGATGCTCTCACTTCAGCCTCCCAAGTAGCTGGGACTACAGGTGTGCACCACCATGCCCAGCTAATTTTTAAATTTTTGTAGAGACAGGATCTCACTGTGTTTCCCAGCCTGGTCTTGAACTCCCAGCCTCAAGTGATCCTCCTGCCTCAATTTCCAAAATGCTAAGATTACAGGTATGAGCCACTGCACCCACTTTTCAGTCACCAAATATTTTACTGAGCAGCTACTGTGTGCCAAACACTGTTCTAGGTGCTGGTAAAACAAAGGTGAGTAAGACAGACCAAGTCCCTGCCCCTATGAAGCAAGTATCCCCATGGATGCCCTGTGGGGTCTCGTATAATCTCCATAGCACAGTGTCTGTGCTTAATAAATGCTCTAGAAGTGCTAGCTGCTATTACCCTCTGTTTCACTATTTTTCCTGGAGCTAGTCCTATTAAGATGCGATGTGACTGGAACAAATGAATAGAAAGCGGGGGCATTAACCCAGAGGTCCATTCATACATCGCATCTGTTTGTATTTGCTTTGTGGATAGAACTTCCGGGGTCACCCCCACACTGCTCATCTCACTGGGTAGCCAATATCTGTGTTTTTCAACCATTCTCTGGGCTCCCTTTTCCAATGAGTCCAGAAGGGCACTGCTTATTTAGGAAATGACATGTTCCCAGTTATTAATACATTCCAAATATTAAAATTTCAGTTGAAGCACTGGGAGAATCATGGCAGGATCATAATTTAGGGAGGCCAGGTGGCTAATGAATGCTTGGTGCCCAGGAATATCTTGATTCCTATGCCCCTCTCTCTCAATTAACAAAAGCGCTGATGATCTCAGGGCTGTTTCTGGCCAGCTGGGATAAATCAGCCCTCTGGCAGCTGCCCAAATGATGTATTTTAAGGGCACAGGCCATGTGGCTCTCTATTGCAAAGCAATTGGGGTCACTGTGTTTGCATATGGATTAACTGGCTGCACAGGGATCCTCCCCACTTACTGTGCCCGCTGTGGGTTGGCACTCAATAGCTATTCCGCAATGATAAAGAGGAGGCAGACCTAATGACCCTTCAGAATGCTCCCCATCTTCATTTCTCTCCATTCCTATTTTTATTACTTTCGGCAAAGAGAATTTGGTTGGCTTTCCCTATCTACTTTCACAGCCCCTGTTCTTCTTAGAAAGAGTTTCCTACAATCGACAAAAAAGGTATCTGGGTGACTACCATTGGAGAAAACCATAAAGGTCCGTCCAGATGGGACTTGAAAATTATCAGCTTGGTCCATTCTTCTTAGTGATTCCAAGGCAACACATGTTAAAGTTAGAGTCATTTTGAATAAACTATTAATTGGATACGCCGTTCTCCGGGGAAACCTAGGTAAATCCCAGTTCATGGGCTCAGGTGGTAATTGCTCTGTTGTGAGCAGTGTCTGCAAGCTCCAGAATATTCTGTATCCATTCCCCTGAGCAATTATTTGCCACGCCAAGGAGGTAACTGACTTAGTCCCTGTTTAGCCATTCAATAAACATTTACCAATGACCTGCCATGTTCAACACTCCATATTAAATACACGAAGGATGCAAAGATGTACAAGACAGTCCCCAGCAAGCGAGGAGCTTGCTGTTTTACAAGAGGGATTAGGAATTCACAAAATAACCACAGTGCAAGGTCACACAGTTTAGGTACCAACTGTTGTGTGATCATTGTGATCTGTGATCACAGGTCCTGGGCTTGTTCTAATGCTTCATTTCTATGCCATTATCTCCACAAATCATTGAAATATTCCAAAGATTCCAATAGTCAAGAATCCAAACTACATTTCTCAGACAACCTGTTCTATCTGGAAGCAAGACAAAATTCTCTGTCAAACCATGAGTTCTGATTTTTAGCTAAAAATGATGGCCACTGACCACATGAGTAGTTCATACCATAAGGCTGCAGTCCCCAACCCCAGGGCTGTGAAAAGTACTGGTCCGTGGCCTGTTAGGAATTGGGCCACGCAGCAGGGGGTGAGCGAGTGAAGCCTCATCTGCATTTACAGCCGCTCCCCATCACTCGCATATAGCAAAAGCTCCACCTCCTGTCAGATGAGCAGTGGCATTAGATTCTCACAGGAGCCGGAACCCTACTGTAAACTGCGTGTGCAAGGGATCTAGGTTGGGCACTCCTTATGAGAATCTAATGCCTGATGATCTGAGGTGGAGCTGAGGCACTGATGCTAGTGCTGAGGAGCAGCTGCAAATACAGATTATCATTAGCAGAGAGGTTTGACTGCACAATAAATGTAATGCACTTGAATCATCCCCAAACCATCCCACCCACCCTGTTTGTGGAAAAATTGTCTTCCATGAAAACAGTTCCTGGTGCCAAAAAGGTTGAGGACTGCTGCTATATGGTGACTGACCATTTGTAATTCTACCAAGGCAATTAACAAGGAGCATGAGCTATTTCAGCAAGGTTTCCTGTATGTACTATGACTTAGCACCCTTGCACCACTTTCCTTTTCATTTATTAACTTACTATGCATCTGCCCAATGAACAACACTAAATAAGACACAGTCCTGCTGTGAGTCCTACAGTGGCTCACACCTGTAATCCTAGCACTTTGGGAGGCCAAGGGGGGAGGATAGCTTCAGGCCAGGAGTTCAAGACCAGCCTGAGCAACATAGTAAGACCACATCTACAAAAAATAAGAAAAATTAGCCTGTTGTGGTGGCACATGCCTGTAGTCCTAGCTACTCAGGAGGCTGAGATGAAAAGATCATTTGAGCCCGTGAGTTGGAGGCTACAGTGAACTATGATCATACCACTGTACTCCAGCCAAGGTGACAGAGCAAGATCTTGTCTCTAAAAACTAAAATAAAATAATAAAGTAAAATAAAAATTGCATTAATGCAGAGCCCTCATGACCTAATCGCCTCTTAAAGGTTCCACCTCTCGACATTGTTGCATTGGGCATTAAGTTTCCTACAGATGAACTTTGGGAAATATATTCAAATCCTAGCAATATGCTTCTCAGTCTTGCATCCTTGCTGCTTTTCCTACTGTCTTTTCATCACTCTTCACCATCATCACATAAACACACTACTCTGAAATTGTTGAAAACATGCCACTTTAGGAGAACATGCTCAGAGGATGCAACCCTCTCTTTACCCACCCTTCACTCCCCAACCCCGATCAGCTGCTTTCTGTGTATTATTTGTTGAGAATGCACGAGGGAGGCAAGAACACACATTCCCCCACTCCTCAGCCTCTCCTCGGTGTCCACGTGTCCCCAAAGCATCTGCATATCACTCCCTCCCGCTCGTCCCTCTCTCCTTCTCAAGGTTCACCTTCTTGCCTGCTTTCGATCCATCCTCTCCCTCCAGCTTGTGGTCATCCCTGCCTGTCTCCCTTTAGCTTGAAACGTCTTTCCAGCCTTGCGGAGGGAGTGGGGACCTGCCTAGATCCTCTAACTCCCTTCATCTCTCCTCCTCGCATTCTTCCCCTCAGTGCCACCGTTCTTGAAAGAATTGTCTACATTTGCAACATACACTTCCTCCCCACCCACTCACTGTTCTTTAGTATTTCATCCACTCCTTTCTTAAATGGTTAATACGTGTTCACAATACAGAATTCAACAGTCCAGAAGGCAAACAGCGAAGCATCTTCCTGGCACCCATTTCCCCAAGCCCCACATCGTCACAGGCAGCCCCCACCACCAGTATCTTGTTTATCTTCCCAGAGGGCGTATGCATGCATATATTCTTGTTTGTACTTCTTCAAACAAATGGAGGCATTTATACACATTTTCTGCCCTTTGGCTTTTTCCCCTTAAAATATCTTAGAGAGTGTTCTCCATCAGTATATCTAAAACTACCTCGTTCTTTTAAAAGGCTGCCAAAATCCCACTGCGAGGCTAGACCATAAATTCTCTACTCTGGACATCGAGGATATTACTAGTCCTTTGTTCTAACAACCGTGCTGCAGTGAGTGTTCCTGCACATACAGGATTTTTCCACCCTGTGAGTGCATCTGTAGGATAAATCCATACAGATGAAATTGCATTTTGCATTTTGGAATTAAATTGCTCTCTATAGAAGTTGCACCAATTCACTGACCCACAGCAGTATGTGGAAGAGCCTCATTTCCCTTCATGCTCTCCAACAGATTGTTTTAACAAATGTTTTGATTTTTTTCCGGTCCAATAGGTGAAACAGTATACTTTTAATTTACATTTCCTTTTATGAATCCAGCCAAGCATTCTTCTTACGCTTAAGGGCCATTAGTATTTTTTTCTTCTGTGAATTGCCTATTTTCTATCCTTTGCCTATTTTTCTTTTCTTTGTTTTTTTTTTTTTTTTTTTGGTTGCTTAAAATAACTTGATATCATCATTTAATATTTGGCTTTGATATCTGAGAGAAGAAATATTTAATTTATTACATTTCTAAAATTTTCATCTTTCATATGTTCCCTTATCTGTGAAGAGCAGGATTTAGAAGTTCTGGGTCCTCCATCACTTAAGAAAAAAAATATTATGCCGAAAAGTCATTTATGGAACATGTTTTATATGAAATATGCATATAAAATGCCTGAAAATTATATGCATTAATAGTATAGCAAATAGAAGTCGAACACCTTCCCTCCATCCCAATTCAGGTCTAGAAATTCTAAAACAGTTCTGTTCCTTTGCTCATTTTTCTGTTACATTTTTGGTCTTTTAGTTTTCCTAGGGAAATCCTATGTAAGAAAAGTAGTTCCTTGTCTGTGATATCAGTGGCAAATATTTTTAGTCACTTTTTAACCCTTTGCATGTCTCCTGTGCCCCATAAAGCAAATGGAACTGCTGTCTCATTGGTCTCCGTGCCCTCCTGATTGTGAAATCCGAAGGCCCTTCTCTGTGCTCATTTATTTCAGCATGTGACACTGCTGACTCGTCCTTCTTGAACTCTCCTTTTTAAATTCCATGTGCTACTTTATCTTGGATCATCTCCCACTCCTCTGACTCTTACTTCTCTAATTCCTTCCCCAGAAATTCCTGTGACAAATGCCCTGGGAAAAGAGGTCTTTGAACTCTGCCTCAGCAGTGGCCCAGGGAGCTCTTGCTGGAGGTTTTCCAAGCACCTGGAGTCTAGTGGGATGTGCAGACAAGTATCGCGTATCTGAGTCCAAGGCGGGTTCTGGATGTCTCCACTGGTTCCTTTGTTTTAAAGTCCCTACATCAAACTCAACATGTCTAAAACCTGCCCTTTCCAACTTCCTCACCTCCACTGATCTCCTACCACTCTCCCAATCCTCCTAGGCCTGAAACCCAGTCTCTCCCAGCCCGGGAGTTGCCAAGTACTACGGGTTCTCCAGTGGAAGTCTCTCCCCCACTGCTCCCCTCCTTCCCAGCCTCAGGTCATCAAGCTTGTCACCTGTCCTTGCTCTCATCAGTATCCCCTCATAACCCTGTCTTCCATGATTCTTCAACACTTTCTCCTGCTGCAGTCCTGCCTAGCAACCTCCCTCTGCCCCCTGCAGAGGACTCAGCACCGCCCATGCACAAGCGGCCCACACTCCTCAGCGGAGGGCTCCACACCAAGCTAGAACCCAATACAAATTAAGGAAGCCTGGGTCCCAGGGAGGTACTCTGTCATCCTAGTACTGGCAGGGGGCATTTCCAAAAGAGAAACGTGTGTGTGTGTGTGTGTGTGTGTGTGTGTGTGTATGTGTATTTGTATGTTTTAGTTATTCCTTTGGACACATCAGTGTTGGGGGGGTGTGCTTTGTCATTGCTTTTGTTTGCTTGTTTAACCTATTCAACTAACCAGAATGTTCTCCCCAACGCCTCCCTTTCGACCCCCCTCTGGTTAGCTTTCACTTTTGCTGCATGTGTACCCACTCCCTAGAGAAACTGGCAGCAAGGGGCCACCCAGCAATGTCAGGCCAGCCTAAACGCGGTCTAGCTGTGTCACTCATAGGCCAGTGTCCCCTATCCACCTGTGCCACCCTGCTCTCCTCTCAGTGCCGTTCCATCAGCACCACCCCCGGCGGCTGCCAACATATACAAAGGCCCTGCAGGAAATGGCTCCATCGAGGTGTCACAGCGGAGCCCTCTGACATTCTAAGCGATCCTCTGGTGGATGGCTAATTGCCCTCGTACGTCAGCGTATCTTAGGGTCCTAGAACTCGACATCCTGATCCGAGGATGCAACCACGCTTACACGGTCAGACTGACTGCGATGCTGTTTGGGAGCCAGTAGACAGGAGAGAGTGGGGAAAGGGGCCATGCGGGAATGCTGGACCAGCTCAGACTACTGCCCGGGGCGGGAGGGAGAAGGGTGGAGAGAAGTGAGGCGCTGGAAGGGGTGGGGACCGCGGGGCTGGCCCAGGCGGGACCGTGCACCGTGAGTGCGCGCTGGCGTTGAAATGCCCGGCACGTCGGGGCAGCGGGACAGAGCCCAGGGCGCACGGGGACTCTGCGAGTGCCTCGCTCCTCCTGCTGCAGCCATGACGGAGAACTCCGACAAAGTTCCCATTGCCCTGGTGGGGCCTGAGGACGTTGAGTTTTGCAGTCCCCCGGTGAGTACCGCCCGGGATTTCTGTCCCGCTGCCGGATTAGTCCCCACGCGGGGCCCTGGCTGTGCGTTAGTGTCTGGTTCCACTTTACCGGGTCAAGGATTTGTGCCACCAATGTGTGCAGGGGGGGTGTCAAATTTGGGTCCCAACTTTGTGGGTGGGGCTGTGCCCCGCACGCGCGGATGTGCAGAGGGCACGGGATCCACAGACGGGTGCGGAGGGGCACCCCGGGGTGGGGGAGAGTGCGGCTCCCTGGGGCGACGGCCCTGCACCGAGAAAAGTTTGCTCATGGCACGTGCACGCACGCCTGGGTACAAAGGACCCTCGGGAAGAAGCGCAGTGAACGGGGCACCCAAAGGAGCCCAGGGAGAGCTGTTTCCCACCCCACCGCACCCCCGATTCCCTGGGGGCGCTGCGCGGGATCCCAGTGGGCACCCGGACCGCCGGGTGCGGGCGGCGCAGACGTGACGGGCCCCTCTGCCGCCCCGGCCCGCAGGCGTACGCCACCGTGACGGTGAAGCCCTCCAGCCCCGCGCGGCTGCTCAAGGTCGGAGCCGTGGTCCTCATCTCGGGGGCGGTGCTGCTGCTCTTCGGGGCCATCGGGGCCTTCTACTTCTGGAAGGGGAGCGACAATCACGTAAGTCCAGGGGGTTGCAGGGCGGGGAGGTGCGGCCTGCCGGTGCGCGGGGTGGCGGGGGCGAGTCCCCTCTCCGCCTCCCTCTAGGGGGCGCCAGAGCGCCGGTCGGCAAGAGGGCAGCTCTCGCCCCGACACCCGGCTCATTCTCTTCACCCTTCTTCCGGGCAAGCCCTGTGTGCTGCCTTCTGCTCGTAGACGACTCTGTAGAAAAGCAAGTCAGGGTTTTAAGGGAGAATAGCACAACACAGAGTGGCGGAGGAAAGCCGTCCTCAGCCCGCTCGGCCTGGCGCTCCCCCTTGCAGTGGCGTGACCGTGGGTGACCGTGGGTGACCGTGGGTGAGGCGCGGCGCCTCTCCGGCCTCGGTCTGCCCATCCTTAGAGGAAGAAATGGACTGAGTGATCGCTAAGGCGTCTCCCAGCCGAGAAAGGCTGTGAATTTAAGATATAGAACAAACATAGTGAATATTCAGACTCCAAATTGAGGATGAATTTTCACCTTTCAGGAGGTTTTTTTTGGCGACCAATTAACTCTCCTTTAAAAAAAAAAAATAAAAGTTCTGACTTCCTTGAAGGTGGCAAATCTCTTGAACAATTAATCCTGGCCTAGTCCTCACATGTAATTTAATGGTAAACGTCTCACTAATGCTGTCCCACTTTCTTTGTATGCAACTATTTATTTTAAAGCTCCATGGGCTCTCAAGGAGTATAAAAACTCCCTCTAACTTGACTGGGCAGAGCTCCAGTGTGTTCTCTAAATACTCTAAATGTGTTCACCTACGTAAAAGGGGGCATTTTATCTTGATGACCATTGCCAGGTCTGGTATAAGCTTATTTCGACTAATGGAAAAGAATTCCTTCTCCAGGGCACATACAAAGGGTTCTTTCATAATCACTATCCTCAGAGGATCAGTGGCTGCTGTTTTTTCCCCTCTCACCCACCATGAAATTCAAAGCATGAACGAATTCCAGTACTTACAGAAAATGGTCCTGAAAGCAATTCAACCATTTTACACATCATGTCTTCTGCAGTCACTGCATAATTTGTATTTTTAACTCAAAGGCCTAATGTAGATAAGCATGCCATTTAGCACTGAGTCTGTTTTAGAGACTATATCAAATTTACAAGCATCGATTTGTAAGATCAGAATTGCACTGTATTTTGTGTGTATTTGAAAAGTGCCTTAATGTATTTGTATTTAAATATAGAAGCTGGGCCAGATGCTCATATTTGAAAGCAGCAAATCTGAACATGGAAATGATTTCAATATCTACATCTCCATTAATAGCAGGATTTAGATTGTCATCCCTTTGGGAAATTTTATGGTATTAGAATGTAAATGCTATCTTTTAGATAACAAAACCATAATGGTATAGGTCATTTGGGGATAGCTTTGCTTTTTTTTTGGTAAAGATTCTGTCATGATATATATTAAAATGAATACCATTTGGCATTTAATTATTCAAGGCAAACATAGCTAACTGACAGGCTTCTAAAAAAGAGAGATTGAACAATCATACTGAGTAAGCAGGGTTCCCTTTCTTCATATCCTTTATTTTAACACAAGATGGTTGGCTGTTTGGTTCAAGAGAGCAGTATTAAATTTTAAGAATTCAGAGAAATAGTGAATCACATTTTATTGCCAACAATCAAAGTTATTGCTATTTCCTATACAGACAGGAGGATGAAGAAAATCACGATTGTTTTTTTCTCCCCCGCAATGTTCTGTGCTGATCCATATTACTTAAGTCTGAAAAACAAATCACAAAACACTAAAGAGAGTCGATTTGGCACCATCCACGCATAGCACGTGCACGGGTCTGCTTTCCTTGAATACAAATCTAAATAGCCCAAACACAATGCAATCAAAAAAGGCAAGTCTCTGTCAAACAGAAAGGCTTGTCAAACCAAATGGATTATCTACTCTTTGGGGATTATCTGCGACTCAGCTGCTCCTGTATGGGTTAATAAAGGAGAACCCGCTGTACTTCATCCCTTAACCCTTTCATATGGGTAACCCCCCTTAGGACAGGTATACTCAAATTTCCTCAGAGCACTGTGAAACACCAAAGTACTAATAACCAGGGGATAACTGACTGGGCTCAAATATTGCAGCCATTTTTCATCCACATTATTATAAATGGAACAAGGCATTGAAATATGAGAAATTTCCACCCGTGTGAGATAACTGACAACCCCACCCTGTGGGACGAGAGAAGGAGATCGTTGCTTGGGGCCTTTCTTCTCAGACTAATTTTTCCAGACATTTTCCCAAACGTTATGTAATTAATCTTATAGAACCTAAGCCTTATTAAAAACTCATTAGCAAATATCCTTGGCTATAAAAGGCACCATATTGAGCAGAATTTTGGCAAATAATAAACTTCATTGTACTTGGATAGAAATAGCCTTAGGTGCCAACAGCTCCACGGACTCAGAGCAAATAATGTAACTGCTGCTCCAACAGCCCAGCCTCCTGCCCAGCTCAGAGCCCAGTCCCTGGGAAACTGTGGGCTGCATCCTGCCCCTCTTCGTTCCCCATCTCTTCAGGAGGGCACAGGCTTCTCACTGCCGCCCCTGTGCAGAGAGGATACTGCATATAAAAGGTGGGCTGAGGCTACGCTACAAAGGATGCAATACCTACTATAGTTAGGGAGCCTGTTGAGGGGGGAAGTAGCAAAGGGTGGCGGTGGAAGAAAGTGAAATTAGACTCATAGCCCACTCTTCCAGTGTCACAATCCTGTCTCCTTAAAGACTGCTGAGAATTTGCAAATGGTTAAGTTCGTAAATGTTGCATTGCTTTGCCAGTAAAAGCTCATGTTGTCTGCCAGGCTCCTTTTGACAGTCATCACTGACCCATGTGCACAGTGGCTGCTCAGGGAGCACTTGGACAGAACAGGGCCTGCTTTTTTTTTTTTTTGAGACAGAATCTTGCTGGGTCATCTGGGCTAGAGTGCAGCGGTGTGATCATAGCTCACTGCAATCTCAATGGGCTTAAGCGATCCTCCTGGCTCAGCCTCCCAGGTAGCTGGGACTACAGGCATGCGCCACTGTGCCCGGCTAATTTTTCTATTTTTAGTAGAGACAGGGTCTTGTTCTCGCTTTTGCTCTTGCTCAGGCTGGTTTCAGACTTCTAAGCTGAAGGTATCCTTCCGCCTTGGCCTCCCAGAGTGCTAGGATTATAGGCGTGAGGCCCAGAGCCTGCTATCTAGACCTTACCTGCGGACAGCATTGGCCAAACCAGAGAAAACATGTTTTCCCAAACCTGGGTGATCATAGGGACCACCTGAGGGGCAGAGTGAAAACAGATTGGTGAGCTTTGCTCCAACTCTATTGCATCAGAACCCCCAGACGCCGTTCTTAACGATCAGACAGGCTTGGGAGAGAGCAGACTGCAGGCTTGTAAGTTTCTCAGGAGAGAGGGAAGGAGGGGCAACACGAGACAGTTGAGCTGAAATAGGATGCCCATATTTTCTGTTCCTCTGAATGGATGCTCTTGCCTAAAAGCATGCTGGACAGCAAAGCCATTTCTGTATCCCTGCTGATAAAATAAAACAGTGCTCTGTGGGTCCTGTAATAATGAGTTTTCTACAAGTAATGATCCAGTTAACAACAGATACTTTTTCCAGTGTTTGTCCATATAGCAGTCACTCTTCATAATGAGGGAGAAAAATCAGACTGGAATTGAATCTGAGTTGTGTGCAGTTTTGACTGGCTGACCTGACATTAAGTAGCAACTGTCTTTCATCAGTTCTCATTGCTTCGCCTTTAAAGATTTATATATACACATACGTATGTATATATGTGTGTGCATATGTATATGTAATTTATATAGTATATATAAGATATACAAGATATATGGATATAGATATGTCTCTAGGTCTGAAAAAGAAAGAAAGAAAAGGAAAGAAACCCACTTCCTCGCCCCACCACACACGGAAAGGTGTAGCAGGGCAGCAGCACTTGGAGCAGGAGCAGCATGTGAACTATTTTTAAACCAATGCAGTAATCAGATGTCTAAGCTGAGAGAGCCCTTTGGATCAGCTAATTAGTGGCAAACTTAAAAATATTTTTTTAAGTGTTGGAATTTTTCTTTCTAACAAAATGTTACTCAGAAATGCAAACACACACACAAAAAATAAAAAAATAAAAAAGAGGCCGGGCGCGGTGGCTCATGCCTGTAATCCTAGCACTCTGGGAGGCCGAGGCGGGTGGATCGCTCAAGGTCAGGAGTTCGAAACCAGCCTGAGCAAGAGCGAGACCCGTCTCTACTAAACATGGAAAGAAATTAATTGGACAACTAAAAATATATAGAAAAAATTAGCCAGGCATGGTGGCGCATGCCTGTAGTCCCAGCTACTTGGGAGGCGGAGGCAGAAGGATTGCTTGAGCCCAGGAGTTTGAGGTTGCTGTGAGCTAGGCTGATGCCAAGGCACTCTAGCCCAGGCAACAGAGTGAGACTCTGTCTCAAAAAAATAAAAAAATAAAAAAGAAATGCAAACACAAAACAGAGAAAACGCAGAGCTGCCCTGCTTAGACTGTGGGTGGGCAGAGGAGAAAAGGGCCTCCCAGTGCGACCCTCACCTCTGGGCCAAGCCTTTCATACCCCAGGGCCGTGAGGACATAGATGAAAACCACCTAGGAGGTCCAACTTCTTCATTCTACACTCGCAGCAACCCCCAAGGCCTGGGGAGAAGTGGTGTGGCCACCTGTTTTTCTGATTCCTGGACCAATGCTCTTCTGCAGTGCCGGGTCGCCTCCCCTCTCCCACCCACCCCACACGTCTCATTATAACAAAATGCCCTCCAGCACCATATGCCTGTCCCATAAAGTCGTTAGGAAAGTAACTACCATTCTGAGCTGGAACAGATGTGCACATTGACCTTGCTCTCTCCAGGTGCTGCTCTGTATCAAGTGTTTCCCACTCCTGTCTGCAGACCTTACAAAAGCCACTCCATGCCTAATCTTAATGAAAGGATTTAAAAAAAAACTTGTCGAATTGAGGTGCCACCCACTGCAAACTTGTTCGGCTGGGAGCCTCCTCAATCTCCATTCATCCGTCAATGGTTCTCAACCCAGACACATAATAGAATTGAGCTTTAGAAAAGAAAGACCTATGTCCAAGTGCCATCCCCACGGGTTCTGATTTGATTCAGCCAGGGTGAAACCCAAACGTGGTACCCGGAGAGTCTACCCAGTTGCTTCTGATGTCCAGCCAGGATTGCAAATCACTGAGCTATTGGAATAAGTATCAGAGACTATCACAGGTCTTACTGTTAAGGTGTTTTTAAAGAAATCATTGTATTAAATGATTGGTGGGTGCATAAAGTGCTCATGTAGAAACGTATCACTGTTAAGGACGATCTTGTGTATCTCTGAGAAATAGGGAAGCTACCCCATATATGCAGGTCTAAAGATAAGCCCGGAATTGTTCAAAAAAGAAAGCATTGCTAACTCTTATGTTCACTTCCAGATTTACAATGTCCATTACACCATGAGTATCAATGGGAAATTACAAGATGGGTCAATGGAAATAGATGCTGGGAACAACTTGGAGACCTTTAAAATGGGAAGTGGAGCTGAAGAAGCAATTGAAGTTAATGATTTCCAGAATGTAAGTATATTTCACGCATTTAGAGAGTTTAACCAGGGAAGCCTGGGGGACTTTTCTATAATAATTCAAAGAGAAGCAGCATTTCTCACACACATCCAAATGGTAACTCTTCTTTATAGCAGCTGTCGAGCCACTAATCCACGAGTCATGTAGCATGGTTTCTTGGAGAAAGGACCACTCTTTGTTCTTCATATTTGCAAAAGAAAAAACAATACCTCGATGATAAAATACAAAAAAAACCACAAAAAACAAAAATCCTGCTTTTATTGAATTTAAGTACTTAAGGAATTAACAACTTTGAAAAAAAATTTTGCTTCTAGGAAATTCAAAATATAGCCCTAAAAATTGAAATAAAGCTCAATTTAAAAAAAAAAAAAAAACATAGTACCACAGTATTGAAAAGAGTAGGTTCTTCTTAGAATTTGTGAAGTCCTAGCAGAAAGACTTGAAGGAGCTTTTTCTTTCCAAGTAGTTTTCTGTAACACCTTAAATAAAATGCTCAAACTCTGCTAGAATGTTGCAAGGTCTGAAATCTGAACTTCTAAAGAAGAGGGAAATTTTAATGACCTAATAATCTCATTAACAACATACCTATCTATTTACATACTTTTCACAATTCTTCCAATTTCCCATTTAATCCAGAAAAATTAGTGTGGGTAAATTCCCCTAATATAGCATATGTTTTCTGACCATGGCCTATCATTCTAGATAAAACATTCTAGTCTCCTTTGAAAAGGAGACTGGTTTGTTTTGATTTTTTTTGCAAAAATTTAGGCTAGGCATGGTGGCCATCATACCAGCACTTTAGGAGGCTGAGTTGGGAGGATCACTTGAGGCCAGGAGTTTAAGACCAGCCTGAGCAACATAGCAAGACCCCGACTCTACAAAAAATTTAAAAATTAGCTGGGTGTGGTGGCACACACCTGTAGTCCCATTTACTGGGGAGGCTGAGGCAGGAGGATCACGTGAACCCAGGAGTTTGAGGTTGTAGTGAACTATGATTGGGCCACTGCACTCCAGCCTGGATGACAGAGTGAAACCTTTTCTCACTAAAAGACAAACAAGCAAACAAAAAACAAAAAAAATTTAATTTACAGGTAATCTGAGACATTAAGCTGTACAGCTGTGCTTCGGTGTACATCTGCAAACCAAAGTGTCACTTCAGGCCTAATTTCCTGTTGGCGATCATAAACTATCTTATTATCTTTCATGTTTCACAATGAGGAAGAGGCATCGCTATTTGTGTCCCCTATTAAATCTCCAGACGGAGAAGGTGAAACTTCACAATGAAAAAAGGCTCTGGAAAATGATGTCTCTTCTGATAGTTTATTAGTCCACAAACATCTCATCGACCCATCTCCCTCTGATTGATGAGAAAAACTAAAGATGCTTTTCATCTGTATGAAAGCACTCTTCCTTGTTGGTACCGAAATACACTTCACTAGTCCTTTTGAATACCCCACAGAGTCTAACATTAGCGTCCCTGTGGCGTTAGACATCTGATGATGACAAGGACTGGCTGGGTTCATCGCAGTCTCTGCCCTGGGGCTCTGCAGCCCTGTGTGTGCCACGCTGCACTTTGTTTAGTCAAAGCTTTGCAAATGGTTCTGGTCAGTGCACAAGTATAATGTCTCTGGACCTATTAAAGGCTTTTACCACGAGACCCAGCACAGAGTAAAATCATTTTTTCTTTATATTACTCAGTATAAACTTATAAAATGTGACTCCCACACACACATCATTCAATACAGGACAAAATTGAATACCCACAGTGTACCACGGTATCAAGATATGCAAAGGGAGCTACGAAGATGAATAAGAAAAGATCTATCTTTCTCGAGATGTTCATGTATCAACAATATCCTTTTAAAATATTTCAGTCCCAGACCTATATTTCTGTTTTATAATCTTTTGGTTCTTTCTAATAATGGTATCGATTGTGTTTTGTTCTCACAGACCAACAAGGCCACAAATATTTTATAAACTGATCAATTCTCTTTGATAGCTTCCACATTTCTCTAAGTCAGAACTGGTGAGGAGAACATTTTTTTGATGGATAGAACCTGTTATGGGTTTAAACAAGCCTGGACCTCTGAAAACGCATGAATCAGCCGCTATGGTACCTGCGCTATTACTTTCTCCTGTATTTTAAGCCATAAGTCAAATTCAAGAAGCATATTTTTTTTTAGGCCTACTGTGTGCAAGTGCAAGGGACAGTGCTAAGCGTGAGGAATGCAAAGGTGACTGACACTTCCCCCAAGGACCTTCGAGTCCAGTCCAGGAGGCAGACACACACACACACACACACACACACACACACACAGAAATAGCTTCAGGTAACTGGGAAACGTGCTTCAGTGAGCTGTGAAGAGAGTGCATGAAGCACAGAGAAGAGGCATCGTTGTCAATTAGGGAGTCGGAGCAGATCTTACAGTGCTGGTGACAACCGAATCAGCTCCTGAAGAATGATTAGGATTTCAACTGGCAGGGAGGTAGGCGCAGGGCTTTCCAGGCCCAGGGGAGAACAGTGAACACGAATGTGCAGACCTGCTCCAGGGTAGTTCTAAACAGCCCAGCGCAGCCCAGCATGGGGACAGGAAGATGGGGACAAAAGTGAGGACAGATTATGAAAGATTCTGAATTGTAAATGAACAATCCATTCACCCAGGACGCCACCAAAATTTTAGTAGAGCCCAATGGAAAAAAAAAAAAAAAACACCCTGAAAAAAAGTGCTCCAGGCTCTCTACCCTGAGAGATACAAAAACTGGGTTAGCTCCAAATGTATGAGCTACATTCTAGGTTACACTCTCAGGAGTATCAGGGCTGTTGGTTTAAGAGCCCCTTGGACCTAATGCTCTGTTTACATAACAAAAATCCTGATTAGAAATTAAAAGGAAATAAACTGGTGGGTATATGGGTGTTTACTGTACAATTCTTTTAACTCTGTGAATATTTGAAATTTTTTATTTAAAAAGCTGGAGAGAAAAAGGATAGCATAACCTACCTAGTAGGTAGGTGGATTATTGATTTCAAAAGTCAATATAGCCGGCGTGGTGGCTCACGCCTGTAATCCTAGCACTCTGGGAGGCCGAGGCGGGCGGATCGCTCAAGGTCAGGAGTTTGAAACCAGCCTGAGCAAGAGCGAGACCCCGTCTCTATTAAAAATAGAAAGAAATTAGCTGGACAACTAAAAATATATATAGAAAAAATTAGCCAGGCATGGTGACTCATGCCTGTAGTCCCAGCTACTCAGGAGGCTAAGGCAGGAGGATCACTTGAGCCCATGAGTTTGAGGTTGCTGTGAGCTAGGCTGATGCCACGCCACTCTAGCCCGGGCAACAGAGTGAGACTCTGTCTCAAAAAGAAAAAAAAAAGTCAATATAGCCCCCAACTATAATATAAAGGGAAAAATAAAATGAAAGTAGTTTATAGTAAAATACAGACTTCATATGTGAATGTTCAGCCTGATATACTAGAAGACAAAGTCAAACACTTGCACCAGTAGTTGAATGACTGTCAGTGCCACAGCCCAACATGCAGACAGACACAAGAGTGTGTGGGCAAATTAAATGCCTTGTAATTTTCTCAAATAATGAAGAAAATACTGTTTTATTTCAATTTTCACAGTAGTTGCATTTCTAGGAAATTTGTACATTTAAACTATTCCAAAAATCCCAATTCCAAAACTACAATTTATATGTAAAACAGTGTTGGGTCCTAGGCACAGATACTTAGAAATGGGTCTTTTTCCTTGGATCCAGGACAGTTGGTTCTTTGTGACTGTCCCAGGCTCTGCAGGACCTGGCATCCCTGGGCCCTGCCCAGTAAAGGCCAAGAGTGCCTTCAATCTTTGTGACAACAGAAACTCCTCCAGAGATTTCTAATGTGCCTCCTTGGGGGCAGGACCCCCGCCCTTCTTGGGAAGCTCTGGTTGAAGCCACAGAAATCGATTAGCTCCCCTAGAAAGACAAAATATACAGCTAAGGTGAGATTGCCTGACTCTGATAAAAGGACGTTAGATCATTGGAATCTTCACTCATTGCCTTTGCTAGCAAATTTCTTCATTATCACTAGCTTCTAAGGCTTTGTTTGTTTGTTTGCAAAACCAAGAGGTTCTCTTGGTTTTCTTCTTCTTCTTTTAGCTCCCTCTGTTTCATCTCTTAATATCTCTGGCTGCTTGATGTGGATCTGTAGCTAGACATGGTGGTTAATATGTGTGAATTCCTTCCCACAGGCCTGGCCCCTGTGGGGGTTTCAGTTCTCTCTGCTGTGTGTAGACTGTCAGAACTAACTCAAGGCAGATTCACGTTCGGTGCCGTGAATCCTTCAGCAGAATCAGCTCTCTCCTTTGGGGATATGGTAACGGCTGTGTGGCGTTTCCCCCCTCAAATCTCACGTTCGGGGGACACGAGTGTTTGAAGTTAAGAGAACATATCACATAGGGAGGCGGTCGTCTCCCTCCCCTGCTTCTGTTTTTCCAACTGTGAGTGCTAGATTGACACGCTGAATAACAGCAAGCAGACCTTTGGGAGATAGCTTATTAGAGAACAATGGCTCCCAAAGCGTGTTCCTCAGGCCACCAGCAGCGGCAGCACTGGACAGCTTGTTAGAAAAGCAAATTTCAGGCTCCACTCCAGGCTCACTGACTGGGAAACAGGAGGTGGGGCCTGGCACTGTGTTTCATTTAACAAGGCCTCCAGGTGATTTTTTAAAATTTGCCTTTTTAAACATTGACACATACTATGTATGGGGTAAGTGTGATATTTTGTTACATGAATAGAATGTGTAATGATCAAGTCAGGGTATTTGGGGTATACACCTTGAGTAATAAATACACCCTGAGTATTTACCATTTCTATGTGTTGGAAACATTTCAAGTCCTCTCTTCCAGCTACACTGAAATGTACAATACATCGTGGCTAACTACAGTCAGCCTGCTCTGTTGTGGAAAGTTAGGACTTACACCTCGCATCTAACTGCATGTGTGTACCCATTAGCCATCCTCTCTTCATGACCCCCACACCCTTTCCAGCCTTCATTTGATTCCACGTATGAGTGAGAACATGTACTATTTGCCTTTCTGTGCCTGGCTTATGTCAATTAAGATAATGACCATGTTCCACCCGTGTTACTGTAAATGACATGATTCATCCTTTTTATGGCCTAGTAGTATTCCATTGTGTGTGTGTGTGTGTGTGTGTGTGTGTGTATCACATTTTCTTTATCCATTTGTCTGTTGATGGACACTTAAGTGGATTCCCTATCTTTGCCATTGTGAATAGTGCCGTAATAAACACGCGAGTGAAGGCATATTCCTTTGATACACTGATTTCTTCTCATTTGGATAAATACCTATTAATGGGATTGCTGGATTGTGTGGTAGTTCTATTTTTAGTTTTTGAGAAACCTTACGAAGGTTCTCAAAAGATGTCGGCCAAATTGATTAATTCCGTGAATTCAGAATTTTCCTAAGTTACTGAGCCAAGAGTTAAATAGTAAAGCTTTCTACAGCTCTGGGAACGGAACTTTGCTTCTAGACCTTACCCAAGGACTTGGATGTTTTGTTTTTTGTCCCCTGTGAGATATAAACAGTGTCTCCTCCTCATCTACTTAGGGACCAGCCTCGCTAATGACTGCGGTATTCAAAGCAGGCTGCATGGAAAAGGTGGCATTTCATCTGAGCTTGTGGGTATCGATGGAGTTATTAATATATTGCATCTCAGCTCAAATGTCACCCCTCAGAGAGTCACCTCCCCTGATTATACCATCTAAGCTACCATACCCTGTCACTCCTGTCCTTCTCTGCCTTATTTTCCTTTATAATACTTATCACCACCTGACTTTATTCCTATTTTTTATTATTGTAAATAATGCTAAAAGTTAAACTCTAACAGGGCCGAGATTTCATCTATTTTGTTCATTCCTGTACCCAACACCCAAAACAGTGCCTGGCACACAGTAGACACTCAGTAAATTGAACAAATGAACAAATGGACAGATGGATGGATATCCTTTTATCTCACAGGGCATCACAGGAATCCGCTTTGCTGGAGGAGAGAAATGCTACATCAAAGCGCAGGTGAAGGCTCGCGTTCCTGAGGTGGGCACCGTGACCAAACAGAGCATCTCCTCGGAACTGGTGGGTACCAACATGCTCTAGGCAGCAAGCCGGTGTGGCAGACATTGTTTGAAGACATAATCCTTTCGGCCTCTAGTTCCTGGATCAGTCCATGACCAGAACCTAAGTTCTATTTCTTTTATGCCAAAGGAATTTAAACTGTCCTTGTCCTGCTGGTTCCAAGGGATCATTCTTACGTGATATAGTATATTTAAAGGTTTTGGGAAGCCATATTTTAAAGTGTATAAACAGGCTTGGTACTCACACGGCCCCTCTTTGCCTGATGTTAGGGAGCTATCTGATCAGTGGTTAAGACTTCACAGTAAAGATAAAGAACTCCACAAGACAGAATCTTCATTAAAGGGGCCTGAGGAGGCCAGACACGGTCGCTCACACCTGTAATCCTAGGACTTTGCAAGGCTGAGGTGGGAGGATCGCTTGAGGCCAGGAGTTTCAGACCATTCTAGGCAACACAGCAAG
This sequence comes from Lepilemur ruficaudatus, assembly GCA_963574885.1. Lineage (NCBI taxonomy): Eukaryota > Metazoa > Chordata > Mammalia > Primates > Lepilemuridae > Lepilemur > Lepilemur ruficaudatus. Next base: position 100,442 of record CAUYRT010035140.1, read on the forward strand.
ACCCCATCTCTTGGGGTCAAAAAGAAAATGGAAAATTAGCCGAGTGTGGTGGCTCACACTTGTAGTTCTAGCTACTAGGGAGGCTGAGGCAGTGAACTATGATGGGCGCTAGAGCCCAAGATTTTGAGGCTGCAGTGAACTATGATGATGCCTCTTCACTCTAACCCGAGCAACAGAGACCCTGTCCCTACCTCTTAAAAATTTTTTTTAAATAAAAGGGCCTCAGGAGCCTTCTAGCTTCAGCCCCACTCAATGTAGGAATTCTTTTTTTTTAATTTATTTATTTATACCCTGGATATGATAAGAAGGGATTCTTTCTAAACATCCCTGACAGATGATCACCCAGCCTCTGCCATAAAGCAGCGACAGGGGGCTCCCCCCAACCAGGCCCGCGTGTCAGCCAGCTTTACCGGGGGTGGTTCTCATCCTTCTTCCCCACATTGAGCTGAGACGGCTCCCCCTACAATTTCTTCTCGTTGGTTCAAGTTCACTCCCATGAAGCGACACAACATATATTTAATTCCTTTTCTGTGTCAAACCTGTGCGATTTTTTTAAACAGAATTCTTCCATTTATTATTAATAACTTGCCTATGAGCCTCATTTTTTAAAATTTAAGAATTGCATACAGAGTTCTAAAGACACATTTAACAATAACACCTTACATTTTTATAACACGTTGGGGCTTACAAAGTGGTCACATTCATTACTGTCTTCCATTTGAGTTGCGGCAGGGTAGGGTGGAAAGAAAGCGGATGTTAGAGTCAGAAAAACACGGATTCAAATCCCAGCTTGGATCCTTGCTAGGGAGGTGGCTTCAATTCCAGGAGTCTGTTTTGTCATCTGAAACTGGGGGTGTGAATACTGTGCCCAGGGCCCTAGAACCTACTGGATGGTGACTACATGGCTGCGGCTCATTATTGTCAATTTTATTATGACCATCTTTGATCCTGCTAGGGTCCCTGAGAGGGAGGCGAAGCAAGTAGCAGCTCCCTCAAGGCAAAAGAGGAGAAATGTGGGTAAGCAAAGATGCCTGGAAATTGCCTGGTTGCTGGTCCCACGGGAGCAGCGGCAGGCGGTGTCTCAAACAGAGCACAACAAAAGCTGTCCGTTTTTAGAGCTGGCTGCCATGTCCTCTCTTTTCCACCCCCTGTTTCCCCAACATTCCTCTTGTGAGATGTTTTCCAGACTCTCCTTTCTCCAGTTATTCTCTCCTGATCATGCTCCGGTTTGTTCCTCACAAGCCGAACAGCTTGGCATCGAAGGCCGTGCTCTCAGTGGGAACTCACGAACACTGGCTCTAAAAATGGGACCCCCACCCCCTTTGTTCTGACCCTTGAACTTCTCTTATTGCATCACCATTTTTTATAGTCATGTCACCTAGTTTCTGTCCTGAAGACTTTAGTGAACTATGTAATCCTTGCCATTTTCCCCATCAATGGGCATAGAACTAGCTTTCCTGCCTTCCACAAGGATTAAGTCCCCAGTGACAGCTGACCCAGATCTAATCATAAGTTCACAGTATAGTCTGGGTTCTTTTTGGATATTTAAAAGTAATACTTTGTCACTGTAGGAAATTTGGGAAATATATAGAAATACAGAGAAGAAAATCAGCCACAACTACATAATCCACAGATAGCTAGTGTTAACATTTTGGTGGATTTTCTTCGTGTGTGTATGTGTGTGAGTGTGTGTGACAGAGAGAGAGAGACAGATTCTTTTCCTAAGTTACACTGTCATACATGCTTATTATCACAACTTTAGTTCTTCCAAAATGTAGATTATAATGGATATATTATACATCATCATGTGATTGTAATTTTAAAAATCTTCTATTCTTGAATTCTTCAGGTGTCTTTAATTTTTCACTATTTAAAATAATAATAAAATAACTGTTTTTCAATACAAAAATAATTCACACATTGAATTATTTTTGTATGTAAATCTTTGTCTGCATCTGTTCTTAGGCCACAGAGGTAGATTATTTGTCTTGTGTTTTAGTGGTTTATGTTGTGGATGATGATGGATCCTCTGGTGGACAAAAACAAATCCAGACAATATATTTGTGTGAATGAGGAATGTGTTCTGCTGTCAGTAGCAGAAAACTACACTTACAGTAACTTAAATAGAGACTTGTTTTCCTCCACGATAAGCAATGTGCAGGTAGGCGGCTGCAGGCATTGGCTTGGTGGCCAGCAACTCTGTAATTTTTTTTTTTTTTTAATATTTCCTTCCAGCTGCAATTGTGGTTGGCCATGCTCAACCTCTTCCCAACTTCCTTACTTGGCACTCAAGTAGAAAAGTCAAGAAGAAAGAGGTTGAATGGTGCCAAACACGGTTTCCCTTTAATCAGGAAAACAGAAGGCCTCCCAGTGCCCTTCGCATACTAGGCCTAGATCTCACTGGGTAGCCCCGATCGCCCAGGCACCCCTGGCCACTGGACAGTCTGAGAAAGCAAGTGTCTCTCCTGGGGCCTGGGCACATTGCTGCTTCCAATCAAAGCAAGATTGCACTGCACTAAAGGGGAGGAAGGAAGGAGATTGGGTAGGCAACTGAAAGTACGTGCCCTAAGATTTATTTAACATTCTTAGCTTGGAGAATGCATCTATATGCATCATCCCAATCACCCCTCTCTTCCCCCACACACTTTAGATTATGATGGGATAAATTTATGCACCACTTGCTCTCATAAATGTTTCATCAGTTTTGTATAACTTTAAAAAGCTACTGTACTCAAAGAGCATTCATTTCCTGGATGGAGCCATTTAATTTTAGGTAAATAACTGGATTACCTGAGTGTTAGTTTCCTCCAATAACTTTAAGTTGTTTTAATGCAGCCGTAAGCCTGAGGGAGAAAGCATAAATGAAGTGCTGCTTTTAGCTAAAAATAAGGAGAAAACATTTTAATTTCTCCAAGCTCTTGCAAACTAATAAATACATGAAAGGAACAACCTGGCAAAATAAATTTGTCTCCTGGGTTAGCAAACCATTCTCAGCATCTCGCTGTAGAAGAAAATCCAGGGTTTAGCTTTGAAATCTCAGTGGCGTGCTTGATGCGAGGAACATCTGAAATATGTGTTGCTATCGCTGGGACGTGGAGAAATGGTTTATGTTAAATAATACTTTGAACTGAAGGCTTTAAAGAGCCGATCACTCGCTTCTGCCATTGTTGTTCTGAAGCTGCAGAACAAAACCCCACAAGATTTCCACTTCAAATGAAGGGTTCTTCTCTCCTTTATAGGATCCCAGGGTCCATTCAAAAACATCTTTGATCGAAAATATCAGATTAACCTAAATCTCAAAGTTGGTATCAAGTAATTTTCACTTCAACTCAGGACACTCATTTTCACACATTAGAGCTATCCAAAGGCCAGGCAACGGGAGGAGGTGAGCTGAATATTGTGAAGGAAGCTACAAGGAGAAGAGATTAGAACCTCAATGTAGATGCATGTGTGCCCGTGTGCACGCACACACGCACACACACACACGCGCACAGAACTCGCATTAATTTTTTATAAGGCAAAATAGTCTTGTAGCAACACGTGACTCTTAACATGCAGCATGTTCCACCGTCCTCTTTGCTCAACTGCATTTCATTTTTACTTGCTTACAGGAAGGCAAGATCATGCCAGTTAGATATGAAGAAAATTCTCTTATCTGGGTGGCTGTAGATCAGCCGGTGAAGGACAACAGCTTCTTGGGTTCTAAAGTCTTAGAACTCTGTGGCGACCTTCCTATTTTCTGGCTTAAACCAATATCTCCAAAAGGTAACGCTTTAAATTATCTTAATGCTGCTTAAAATGCTCCCTGTTCCCGTGAGTTTCCTACAGCCCCATCCACAGGCCTGAGCGTGTAACGCGGGGCAGAAATCAGGGTGCGTGTTACGGTGTCTCGGTAATTAGCATGAGAGATGAAAGAGAAGGAAAACGACAGCCCATGATTGTTGCAGGGAAGGGAGGGAGAGGACGGCTTAGCAGGAGGCAGGTGGGGAAGACAGAACACCACTGCATTACCTGAGCCTCTTATTTACGACACCCCCACTTCTGTCCGCTCTGCCCCTTAATCTCAGTTGTTTGCACCTTCCAATTTTACACTTTTTTTATTTCTAAGGCATAGAATCAAGGGACTAAGCAGCTGTCATACCACTGAATCTTGATTATGTTCAAACCCAGAATTATGGGACAGCCAAAAGCTGCTGTGGGTATAGGCTGAGATTCCTCAGATTCAAAGCGTAAGCATCAGCTTCCAAGTCCGGGAAAAAGAAACGCAGGGGTCCCTGGGGTTCAGAGGTAGTTTGGAGCATGCCTGTGAGCTGTTTCCAGGTGACGAAGGGCAGGTGACCCGGTGGGCCTCACTCTTCCCCGAGTCTCTCCTGTCCCCAGAGGCTCTCTCCCTCTTCACTTCCACTGCGGCACCACACTGGCCTCCCAAAGGCCTATTTTGCAGCTCTGGTTCAAGTGTGGAGAAAAAGGCCTTTCTCCTAGCACAGCTGAGACAGGCTGCGTTTTCTGAAAGACTTTATTGAACACCAGGAGAGAGCAGCATGGAAATCAAGATATAGGCATTAAAACCACTAGGCTGGGTGGGATGGGGAGTAGAATGGGCAGTGTGTAGTAGGTACACAGCTTCAGTTTGGTGCAAGATGAGAAAAGTTCTAGGCTGGGTGAGGTGGCTCATGCCTGTAATCCTAGCACTTTGGGAGGCTGAAAGGGGAGGATCACTTGAGGCCAGGAGTTCGAGACCAGCCTGAGCAATAGTGAGACCTCCATCTTTACTAAAATAGGAAAACTTAGCCGGGCATTGTGGTGTGTGCCTGTAGTCCCAGCTACTCCAGAAGCTGAGGCAGAAGGATCGCTTGAGCCCAGGAGTTTGAGGTTGCTGTGAGCTAGGCTGACGCCACGGCACTCTAGCCTGGGCAACACAGTGAGACTCTGTCTCAAAAAAAAAAAAAAAAAGGAAAATTGTATCATGTGATAAAAGGTGCTATGGAGAAAGAACAGTGCAGGGCAAGGGGGCGGGGAGTGGGGAGGGAAGACAGACGCACTGGCAATTGCTAAGACAACCGACACACTGAGTAACTTCAGCCCTGGGGAAACAGCTTGTTCCCTACATCCCAGCTGTGGCTTGGTCGCTTGCAGTCCAAGAGCATGGCCACATTTTAAGTAGTCAATCATGACAGCACCCGTATAAGATTTACACATCGTATATACACTGGATAACTAGAAATCACTTAAATACTCCCAGATTAGAAAAGGATTAAAGAAATTGTTGGTATATCCATGGGACGGAATATCATAGACATTAAAAAGGAAGGATTCTCCCATTTCTCCTAAGTGCAGTAATATTTACAATAAAATCAAGAAAATAAATCCCCTATCATGATGCCTGTCTCCTCCCCCCACCTAATTCTAATAAAAGCCACCCACACACACTCCAGGGTCCAGCGCCCCTGCTCTTGGCTCTTGAGGGTCACAGGTCATCGGTGCCACACGGCTGTGTTTTCAGAGACACTGTGAATGGCCGCTGGACACAGGTCGGAAGGGAAGGGGGAGCTGATGTCTGCTGAGCTCTGACTACGAGCCAGGCATGGCACTAGAGCATCACACTTTGTCCTCATTTAATCCTTACCAACAACTGTTGGGGTAACTATTCATATTCCCATTTTGCAGATGACGAAACTAAGGTTCACAGAGTGTAAGTCATTCAGCTAGTTAAAAGAAGTAGAGTTGTGGCTGGGTGCGGTGGCTCATGCCTGTAATCCTAGCACTCTGGGAGGTCGAGGTGGGAGTATCACTTAAGCTCAGGAGTTCGAGACCAGCCTGAGCAAGAGCAAGACCCCATCTCTACAAAAAAATAGAAAAATTAGCCAGGTGTCGTGGCTCATGCCTATAGTTCTGGCTACTTTGGGGCTGAGGCAGGAGGATTGCTGGAGCCCAGGAGTTTGAGGTTGCAGTGAGCTATGATGACACCACTGCACTCTAGCCTGGGAGACAGAGTGAGACCCTGTCTCAAAAAAAAAAGTAGAGTTGTGATTGAATCCAGGTCTCCCTAATGCCTCTCCAACCATGCTATCTGTGAAAGCCATCTATGGCTTTAGAGCACATCAAAGTTCTCATAAATAACAAAGCACGATATAACCATCATCACCTAACATTTGAGTGCTCATTATATGCCAAACATTGTGCTAAAACCTTTAATTTTTTTTTTCAGAGACAGTGTCTCTGTCGCCTAGGCTGCAGCGCAATGTGTGCTAAAACCTTTAGACACAGATTCTCATTAATTCTATCACTACTCTGTGAATTAGATACTATTAATATTATATCCCCATTTTATAGATGAATAAACTGAGGCTCAGCGAGACACCAAAGTCCAAGCTCTGTGGTACTTTCCACCTTTGTTACACTCTGCAGCCATGGGCCCTGCAGTAGGACCTGGCAGGCCATGTGGTAAACTAGAGCAGTGGGTTGGAAGCCAGAGTTCACACTGCCCTCCTAGCTCTGCCACCCATTCTGTGATCTTGGCCAAAGATCTTGGTCTTTCTGAGCCTTGATGCTCTCATACATAAAAGCATCTGCTTTTTCTCTCCCATAGGATTTTTTTAAAAGAATCTACCCAGGTATTATGTCCCTTGCAAACAGTAAAGTTTTATACATATATAGTCAATCCAGGAGGAATACCATGGGTTGCAGGTAATGGAATACCTGGTCAACAGTGGTTTCAACAAATACAGGCTTTTTTTTTGGCACTAGCATATTCTGCTTATGTCCCACTGTTCAGAAACGTGTCACCTGGCCAAGCCGAATTGCACAGGAGGCTGGGGAAATGAATGGTACTTTTTCTCAGCCCCTAGAGTGAAGGCAAACAAACAAACAAACAAAAAAACGGGGGAGAGGGGTTAAGAATGGGTGTTTGTCAGCCATGTTACAATGTGTGCCTCAGTTAGCATTACAAAACCAAATTTGGGTTATCCGTGTGTTTAACTACTAACCCAAGACTCTAAAACATGCTTTATTATTACAAAAACCATCGGTACAAAAATTGTGAAGTCTCTGGTCATGTATACGTTTTGATTAGCCTTTTCTTCTGTTTTCACCCTGATAAACAGAGATCTAGCTTCCATAATTATTCAAATAAAGGAATTAATTTACAGCTATTTTTGCAGAAATTCAGAGAGAAAGAAGAGACGTGGTAAGAAAAATTGTTCCAACTACCACAAGAAAACCACACAGTGGGCCACAGGGCAACCCAGGCCCTGGAAGACTGAATAATGAAACTAGACCCAGCGTTCAAGAGGACTCAGAACCCTTCAACCCTGATAATCCCTACCATGTGCGTACTGGTGTTTTCATGACATGCTCAGACGAAGGCCTTAAACATAGTGCTGAAATGGTGTTTCGACTTGAGGTTTCAAATGAACATCTAGTATTCAACTGAGACTTTTGCTCAATTATTTTAAAAATACATCTATTTGTTGCAAGGTTTATAATTAAGGGCAAGAACACTTAAGCATTGCCTCTGTAGTGAAGTCCTGATTGGTTGCTAACCCTTATTCAAGTTGTTTTCTATGCTGTCTTTTTTTTTTTTGAGTCACAAATCCATGAAAACAAATTCATATCAGCAATTTGATTATTTAAAAATGTTTCCAAGAGTACTCCCTGGAGCCAGCAAACAGAATGAAGTATTCTCTTCCCCCCTCCATATCCACTGTATTCCTCCTCTGTTCAACAGACCATTTGGTGAGTCCTTGCTCCTTCCCCGGCCCTGCACTTTAGGCTGAAACCTTGAGAATTGATGTTTACAAGGATAAACACTAAGGTGCTAAAAAAAAATCTTCCAGGAAGTATTTACCACTACTATAGTTTGCAGGGAGTGATGGTAGAATAAGTATTTATTTGTGACTAGTTTTTAAAATAAAAAATACATCCACTTTTTTTTTTTTTTTTGAGACAGAGTCTCACTCTCTTGCCTGGGCTAGAGTGAGTGCCATGGTGTCAGCCTAGCTCACAGCAACCTCAAACTCCTGGGCTCAAGCAATCCTTCTGCCTCAGCCACCCAAGCAGCTGGGACTACAGGCATGCTCCACCATGCCCAGCTAACTTTTTCTATATATTTTTAGTTGGCCAATGAATTTCTTTCTATTTTTAGTAGAGATGGGGGGGTCTCACTCTTGCTCAGGCTGGTTTCGAACTCCTGACCTTGAGTGATCCGCCCGCCTCAGCCTCCCAGAGTGCTAGGATTATAGGTGTGAGCCACATATTTTTTTAAAACTGCATATAAAGGTATACATAATGAAAAGTGAGTTTCCCTGCCACCCCAGAAACCCTCCTCAGGGTACTCTATTAACAATGACTGTTTGCCCAGTTTCTTTGTGTAAGTACACACACACACACAAATTTTGTTTTATTTTTATTTATGTCACTGGCAAAGTCCTGCAGAAACACACAATTTTGAACACAAAGTTTCTACACCTTGCTTTCTTTTCAGATACATTTTAGAGATGGTTCTATATCTCCTACATAGATCTACTTCATTTATTTAAAACAGAAATGGTGTAAGATGGTATTTTGATGATGTAATTTGAACATAGGCTGTATCAGATAGTGTTAAGGAATTAATTTTGTTAGGTGTAATAATGGCAGTGTGGTCGTGTAGGAAAACATCCTTATTTTGGTGGTACATTCTATTTATGGGTGAAATGGCATGATGCCTTCAATTCTCTTTAAATTCACTTCAGAATTTACAATACTTCGAGAAAAAAGCAAACTTGACAAGATTAGCCATTGTTATATCCAAGATGAGTGTATTGGTGTTCAGTATACAATTTTCTCCTGACTCAATATTTGAAATTGTTAATACTACCCCCTCCCCCAATTAAGACTTAAAAAAAAAACAAAAACCAGAATCGGCTACCTCCAGGAAAGAGGCTGAAATTGAATCAAGAATTTATGTTACAGGTAAGGGATTCTTGGCAATGTAATTCAATACCATATTAAAGAGGATACAGAATCTCTACCCCTAGAACTCCTTGAAAAGGAAAACCAGATATGCAAATCAGGCCGGGGGCAAATTCCCTCCAGTTCTGTAATCTCTCCAGCAGTGTGGAGATTTTTACTTCATCAATAACCTTGTGTTTACATAACTATAATTATGGCACATAGAAACTAGAAGGTAAAGTTTAAGGTCTTGGATTTTTACGTGTTTTTAGAGAGCCTTTTCCTGAAGCCCCTTATGTCCTCATAGAAATAACATCCCTGTTCTGTTGCTGAAAGGAAGCCAGGAGAAATTGACTTGACAGTGCTCTCAGAGCCAGTGCAACTGGAGTGAAATCTGGCTTTAGTACAGATGAGTGAGTTTCAAAATGTGCTCCCAAGAACCCTGGAAGCTGTTACTACAAGAAGGCACCAGTGATCCACTGACTTAAAATTAGCAGTGGCAGAAATGCTACTTTTGATTATAATGCTTCCTTTTTGTATTCTTATTTAAAAACAAGTTGAGTCATTAGTGACTGGTAATCATGGCTTATTAAGCGTGGAGAGACCTGGAGTGGCTGTGTGCACTTACAGTCCCAGCTACTTGGGAGGCTGGGGTGGGAGGATCACTTGAGCCCAAGAGTTGAAGGTTACAGTGAGCTATGATCGCTGCCACTGCACTCCAGCCTGGGAGACAGAGTAAGTCTTAAGAAAAAGAGCATGGAGAAACTTCAGGATATTGTTAAAAACAAACAAACAAAAAAACCCCCAACAACTCTGCCAGTGACAGATTAGGTAGGTGAAGATTCCTTGGTGTCAGAAGGAATTCTGAATGACAGCCAGTTAACAAGATTGAAAACTTCTTACAGCAGATTATGCTGACTTCTTGCAGCAGTGAAAAATTCAAGGTCTTATTTGCATGCATGCTATAACCTCATTACAAAAAAACCACAAATTCTCTTTTATTTTCCAGCAGCAGGAAGGAGAAAGCATGACATTCGACCCTAGACTGGACCACGAAGGAATCTGCTGTATAGAATGTAGGCGCAGCTACACCCACTGCCAGAAGATCTGTGAACCCCTGGGGGGCTATTATCCATGGCCTTATAATTATCAAGGTTGCCGTTCGGCCTGCAGAGTCGTCATGCCATGTAGCTGGTGGGTGGCCCGTATCTTGGGCATGGTGTGAAATCACTTCATGTATCATGTGCTGTAAAGTAAGAATTAACTGAAGAGACAACCAAAGAAGCATGAGGCATGTTGATGCCGAAGGGATCACAAAGTATTTTTATAACTCAACCTAAGCAATGTTATCCTAGGATATTTCTCAATTGCTTTCCAGAACTTTATTATGTGCAAATGTACTGAAAGGGTAGTTCAAGTCTAAAATGCTATAATAATTTTTATTATTTGCCATTTTTTATGTGCTTTGCCTTGCCAGTATGGCCCACTTATAAGTGTTCCCAAGCTATTTTGAAATAAAGGTGAAAAATTATTCACAATTTGTCAAAGATCTCAATTGTACACTTGAGTTTCCTTTAATTGTCATGACCAAAATAAAGTTCTGTTATTTGTACAGAATTCCTCAATAGTTCTTAACCTTTTTTCTTCCCAGTCTTGCAAATGTGTCCCCAGAGTTTCCAAATAAAAACACAAATAAATGAAAGGACATATAATGGAATCTACCCGAAAGCAAGCACTTTAGGCCTCAATATGGAAGCTCATGGGGAGTTTTTTGTTTTTTTTTAACTATATGACATCCCACTCTATTTAGACAGGGGAATTCTTTATCTATGGTATATGCTGGCATGTGATTGACACGTGGCTAAACTTTGTTAAGAGTCAGCTCCAGGAAAAGAGTGAGCATGATGATAAAGAAAAATGTAGACAAAGATAAATCAAACTTGGAGGGAGAACTTTACTGACATTCTGAAAAGCAGGTCTTCACACCCTTTTCAATCTGTTTTCATTAAGTGGTCACTAGGTATGAAGCAGCATAATGATTCTTCCCTTTGTAGTACAAATCAGGCTGCTGATGTAGTCCAATTACCAGTAAGTTACTCATCTATTTATAGCGCTGACAGTGAGTGTTGCTTGGCAGATACAGCTGAGGAGGAATAGCTTATTTATTTATAATGACATAAAGAAAGTCTCTCAGGAACAAGGACTGTCTTTAGAAATTGAAATATTAGATCAGGAAGATGAGCAGGTATTTCATATTTTTGACATTTTAGTTTTGAATCCCAGTTTGAGAGAGAAACAACTTTCCTAGGAAAGTAAGTTTTCTAAAACATAGGATTCTGAGATGACAGAAAGGTCTTGATGCCATGATCACACCATACTCCCATGTTCTGAATACACAGTACTCTATGTCTGGTGTTTGCCAATTAAAGTCTATAAAATGATACAGAATTTTACAAACCTGGTTATCAGATGAACACTTAGATGCCTCCATTTAATTGCAATATGTGACAAGCTAGGTCTCTGGAGAACAAAAAGGATGAAGGAAATACATACTCTATAATGACATGTAATGCTCACTGTTCTCAGGCAGTAGCTACTTCCTGCAGTTATAAATTTTACATGTTTAGTCTTTAAAATGGTTGTCATTCTATTAACTAAACATATACATGCCAATGGTTTTGCACACCATCCTCCACCCCCACAGCTCAGCAACCTGTACTGGGTTCTAGAAATAAAGTAAGAAAAAGACTTAGTGGTCCCATTCCAGAAGAGCACATGATCTCACGAGGAGATACACATAACCAGAGTTCAGTACACCAAAACCCTGATAAAGATGGAATCAATGGGCTTCTTGGAGAACGCCTACTTCAGGTCTTCACGGATGAGCCTGAGTTAGGTGAAGGTGACAGAGGACGTGCATTCCAGGCAGAGAGAGTAGTTTGGGTAAAGCCAGAGGTGTGAGGCTGCATGGTACAAGCAGGGAAACAAAGCATTCAGCTTGAGGTAGGAAATACCAAGATGGAAAGGTAGGCACAAGCTTTATCCTATATGGCATGTTAACTTGTGGTTGTGTGTGTGTATAGGAAGTAAGGAACCAATGAAAGGTTGCCAGCAAGGAATTTGGTTAAGTTTCCATTTTAGATGGGTCACCTAGTAGCTTTCCATGTGAGAAGTGAGCAGGTGCCAGACAGGCCAAAAGGGCATCTTAGCAAGGAGGACAGCACTTCATAAGGGAAGGCTGCCTCTTGAACCCTTTTCAAAGCTCTATAATTAGATGACAATACAGGAAATGAATAATTTACTTAACAGATAAAGGGATCATGTTATGTTATGAAAAGTCACTAATCAAAGATGTCAACAGAAAAAAATCTAAAAGTTTTAAGGACAGAGGGAGAACTCAAAGTTGGATTAAGGGTAGGAATGACAGAGAGAGCCAAATTGTGTTCAAGGAAGAAAACTGAGGATGTTCTTTGAAAGAGAAGAATCAAGAGGACAGAGGAAGCATTTAGTAAAGGAAGAGAGGACACTGTGGAAGAATACAAACTTCTTCACAACTTGGTACTGGTCATCCAAATTACCTTTAGCCAAGCCAGTGTAAAAGTTGCAAATACATCCCAGTGCCCTGCTGAATCTTGACTCAAATACGTACATGTGTACAGACACATGTATTGATATTACAGACAACGCATTCTTAGTGGTGGTATAAACCAAGCCTTACGGAACATCTCAGGTTAGATTTTGAGGTCTTAGTTGACTCAGATTAGAAGGGCTACTGTATGGAAAATGAAGAAAAGGTATTGCTGGGTTTCAATTATGTGTGTTTTTTCCTGTTAATTACATATCTCATTGAAATATGCCAACAAGCTTCCACTGCAATTTAAAAAAACCTGTCAACCTCATCCTTATATGTCCCCCCTTCCACCACTGCATCAAAAACTGACACTAAAAATAAAAATAGTAAAAGTAATCACTTAATCCATTCAGCAGTTTCTTACATCAGATTTTATTGCACTCTGAAATACAAGCTACATTTTTACAAAATAAAAATTCCTTTTGAGAGTGGATTGATTTAATTTCTGTATATATGTTGATTTGTTTTATGAACATGTATTTTATAGAAATGATCACAATTTTTTAAGTTAACTGATTTACTGAGGGGGTAGGAGAGAACTGAAAAATCTACATGCACAGGTAGCCCTAACAGCATATCTCAAACATGAAGATGTAAATCTGAGAGTCAATAATACAAACTTTAGCAAAAACACTTTACAGGCAGAGTGTTTGGGTGTTTATAAAAGAAAGCTGAACTTCTTTAAAAAGGCTTTTGTACATATATGCATGCTCATAATTCTATTAATATATGCATATATAGGTGTGCTTCATTTTTAAAAAGTCCAATACAAATCAAATTTACAAAACAGATTCAGTTAGTGTTGACTGACTGAAGGACTCACCATAGGTTTTAAACTGCTTACATTCAAGAGTATTCAATTTACATATACAAAGGTACTTCCTGTGTAAGGTAAGTACATCTCTAAATAAATACATTTATGCATGTATAATCTAAATGTAGCAAACAGCTGAGGCTATTTTCTAAGGTGTTGGGCTTAGTGAACCAATTTTCACATCTTAACAGTTTTTAAATCAAATATATAGCAGTCAGTCTTTACTAGGGTATACGTAAAAACCACAGAGTGATAAAAATGAGTAATGCGACTGGCAATAGTAGGCCCACTAAGCTAAAGTAAGTCACTAGTTATAATAAAACACCACATTGTTAAAAACCATTTGTTTTAAGAGGTTTACCCCACTAAATTCTCTCCATGAGTTTAGTAATTTACAGATGTTACATGTCATATTCCTGTTCTCACCTTTGTGCTTGCTCCTTTGCAAAAATTCTCTTCACGCTAAATTCCTATAATTAAATCAGAGCCCCACCCCAGAAAATTCAACCTCTTTTCTATCCTCTGTACATGGCTGCAAAAATTCTAATAGCAACAAGATAGTTTGGAAGAAATACCTCTATATACTTTTTTACTAGCATTGTATTCGCAAATTTACTTGCCATTACTTTCAATTGCAGCTAAAAAAAAAAAGAAAAAGCTTGTGATTTCCTGTCTTTCAGCCTTCCAAGTGTGAATTATTTAATTGCTAAGAATTTTTCTTTTCAGTTGCCTATATTTCATTAGCCTAGACAATTATCCTTCTTCTTATAATGAATTTGCCTTACACCAACATAGTCCAACTCCAGTAATAAACTAGTTAAAACATGAACTTTATCTTAGCAGAACGTAACGCTGTTAAAGGCAAGTGGTTTCTTTTAAATTGAATCCATATTCATGTCAGTTACTGAGGTAACTCTAAAATTAAGTAGTTAAAAAAATCTCCACAGATGTACCCTAACACACATCTACTCTGCCTATTCAACCAGTACTATAACTTTTAATATTCACTTAGCACCTATGTGTAATGGAAAAAGGCATCATCTGAGAATATTCCAGTTGCTAAGGAAGAAATAGTGCCTCATTATGAATCAGTATGATGCCATAGCTCTATGAATATTGAGTATTCTATCTAGTATCCTCTGCTTAATCCTAGTAGTAGCTTAGCAGTGGTAAAGTAGTGTCTTGCCCAAATAGTTATTCTCAATTTGCTTCACTTTGACTGAAACAGATTTTCTTACATCACGTACAGTGCCCCAGTTACATGGACTCAAAGACTTAATCAAAACGACACCCAAGGTTCCAACAAGGCGGAACTAGTCACTGAGCATCTCTCCTCTGCTTTTTTATTTCTGTGTTAAGAAGGAAACAAATGCTTCAGAGGAGCAAGCCCCCAAGATGCTTTTTACTCTTTCCTAAAATTTACTGGAAATAAGGCATTAAGAAGTGATTACTGCTGATCTCATTTCTTTATTTTTTTTGAGACAGAGTCTCACTCTTGTCACCCTGGGTAGAGTGCACTGGCATCATCATAGCTTACTGCAACCTCCAACTCCTGGGCTCAAGTGATCCTCCTGTCTTAGCCACCTAAGTAGCTGGAACTACAGGTGCATGCCACCACACTCAGCTAATTTGTAGTAGAGTCAAGGTCTCACTCTTGCTCAGGCTGGTCTCGAACTCCCAAGCTCAAGCAATCCTCCAGCCTTGGCTTCCCAGAGTGCTAGAATTATAGGTGTGAGCCACTTCTTTATTCTTTACTCTTTGAAATCACTGTGTTCTAAGAGCAATCCCCAGGTCACCTGCTTCAAAACCATCAGTTCATTAAAACATCGATTTACTGGTCCCTACTCAAACCTACTGATTCAAAATCTCAGGAGGGAAACCAAGAAGGCCTATATTTTTTAAAAACAAGTTTCCCAGGTGAGGGTTATTCACCAGTAAGTTTCAGAACTACTACCCTATATATATTGTGCAATATATCTGTCCAATACTATAATTTTAGTTGCCTAATATTTTGGGCAACTGTCAGGTCAGTAAAAGATTAGGGTAAGTAGTATACTGTAAATGCTTTGTAGTTTTCCCCCAATAAAAAAGAAAAAAAAAAAAGATTAGGGTAAGTAAGTTTTAAGCGAGTTAGAATCCGACTCTATCACCAACTATCTGTGTTATGTTATATAACTGTTATGAAGAAAAAACTGTAAGAGATAAGAAGATTGAAGCTTTAAAAAGAAGTGTATGAAAGCACTCTGGAAAAAATGTATCAGTAAAACCAAAGGTCTGGACTAAATAGTATTTAAGATCCATTCTAGTTCTAAAATTTTCATTTTTCTTTGTTTTGCTTCCTCTATCTATAGGGGATGGAATGCAAATACATGTTTAAGAGAACAATAGGTTCCAAAGCTACCTCTAGTTTTGGCAGATGGCCCATAAAAATATGCTGATTTTAACAATTCTATTAAACATAAAATCCTACACTATATTTATTTTTAAGTCCCTGCTCACAACTAGTCATTCTATTTAATCCAATTTTATCTCAGTATATACTCTGCTGTAACTGTACTTACACTCCAGAACAAGAAATAACTTTGCTAAACAAAGATTACACTAGCATGTGTTATTACCTATAACTTAATGTGTAAGGAAAGAAAGGACAGAAGAACATAAGTATTGACACTGAGGGATTCCCATATACCCATTAAATCATACAGCATAACTCAAATACACATCAATACCATCAGGGTATTTAGAATAAAACTGCACTGCAATCCCTGATATATAAATTTCAGTTTTCATTCTAACACAGTCAAGTGCTAACACTTACAGTAATTGCACTGACTAAAAGGGAAAAGGAAAATTTTTTTGCATTGATACAGCCACACTTAAAAAAAAATGAAGTAACTTCCAATTTAAAGTGGCAAATTTATCTTACACATTTTTTCCCAATTTCCCAACTCCAGTAAAGTGAGAGTAAAGGAATAAAACAAGTATTACCCCTAAAAGACAAAAAGTATGGAAGAGGTTAGTAGAGCAACACTGGATTTTACAAACAAAGAAGCAATGCTTTTCAAATGCTAAGGGAACATTCTTTTTAACCTAAAATTCTATAGCCAATTGAACCATCACTCATGTATGCTCACGTATAAAGGTCACAAAGACAACTCTGCTCACGTAAGAGGTCAAGTATATACACCACCCACTTTCAGTAGAAGCTATTGGAGGACATGCTTCAGGAAAACAAAAGCAGAAACAGAAGAATGGTGAGGGAAACCCTACTAAGACACCAGACGAGTTTGCGGCAGAGACTGAGATCGCGGGGCGAGGGGGTGCGGGGAGGCCATGGTTGGCTCACCAGATGGAGAAGAGAGCAGGAGACTGATGCTTTTCACTGTAAGCCTTTTAGTACCATTTGATTTGACTACATGTACATTTGATAAAAATTTGAGAATTTTTAAAAAGCATGACAACTGATAAAATTTTGACTGCACAGTGAACAGGATTTCATGTTAAGCTGGGACAAGCCCTGGCCCAAGCCGCTACCATCTCACCTATATTACCTGCAAGGCCCTGCATGGCCTACGACCCTCACTTTCCTCTTTCACTCATCAGTGATCACAACTCCATGTTTCCTGTGCTCCAGCCGCACAGCTCCCTCAGCTTGCCACAAACACGTCAGGCACACTCCTGCATCGGAGCCCTCACGTGGGCTCAAAATATCCTCTGAACGTTACTTTATTTTTTAAATTCATTTTTAAATTTCAAAATATAAAGAGGGTACAAATGTTTTTGGTTACATGGATCATGCTTGTACTGCTTGAGTCATGGCTGTAAGTGTGCCCATCACCGAAATAGCGTTCTCTGTACCTGTTAGGTAGGTTTTTGCCCCTCCCCTTCTCCTCCCCCTGCTGGATTTCCAATGAGTTTTACTTCCCTCTGTGCACATGTGTGCTCATCAGTTTAGTTCTTAACTAATTTAGTTAGAAAGTAAACTTCAATCCATTCCTTTAAAGACACACATTTTTATTTTAAAATAATGAGAACAATTATTAAAAAAAAAAAATCCAACCTAATCAGGACCCCATCCTCCAGAAAGGAATCTCTAAATAGTAAAACAAAAAAACCCTTGGATAGCATACTGGTTTTGATTAGTTATATAACTGTTATTCCCCCTAGTAATATAGACAAATTTAGCTCTCATGGTCATGGGTTAAAAACTTACTTAATTACTATTCTGCCAGGCATAGTGGTGCACACTGTTAAGTCTCAGCTACTCAGGAGTCTGAGAAGGAGGATCACTTGATCCCAGGAGTACAAGGCTGTAATGTGTAATGACTGTGCCTGTGAATGGCCATTGTAACACCGCAAGACCCCAATCTCTTATAAAAATTAATCCTCTATTTATATTGATGAAATCAATTTAAGGGCATATTATTAATAAAAATATATTTTTAAAAAATTACAGTTTGGAGTGAATGAGCAGTTCTAATACTTGAGTACCTACCATGTGAAAGGCACACAGCTGTGTATCAAAGATCCAAAGCTTAAGTAACACTGTCACTGAGCAAGATACACTAGGTAAAACAGACATAGCTGCAACTAAGCCCAAAACGTGACAATATAAGAGGTACCGTAAAAGAGGTATAAATAAGGCATCTTCATATCACAATTAGAGTGGCAAAGCATTCCAGCAAAGGGCACGGCACGGGAAGGTTCCTAAGAGTGCCCACATTCTGAGGATTTACGTAACAAAAAGAAAGGAAGGGCATTTCATCCAGTGATAAGGCCAGGAACAAATGCATGCATGCATCCAATTCTAAAGGCCTACGTATGTACCACCAGGTGCTGAACATAGAAAGATGGAAGCCATTCCCATGCTCTCAAGCAGCTCAGTCACATGGAGGAAGAATGAGTCAACTGTGATGCAGTGACTTGATAGTGAATAGATCAGCACTCTCAAACACGCTCATGAGACGTGGTTTTGCTATGACTCTGTAAAAGGATCCAAGTGTTGCCTCAATCATAAGCAAATAACCCAATCCAATTGCCACAAAAATCAATCAGTGACAAGAGTAGCACAAGATTAGACAGCTTTCCAGAAGGTGGCACAGGAACACAATTTTGACACATAAGTAGGAAACTGAAGATGTCCAGGTGGGGTGGAAGGAAGAATGAAAATAACGGCCTATTCAGAAACAGCAGGTCTGCAATTTAAAAACAAAGAATGTACAACAGAAACTATATGTGCCCAAAAAGCCTAAAATATTTACTATATATAGCCCCATACAGAAAAAACTTTCCTGATACCTAGAGAATTCTTGGGTGGCTGAAGCTCTGATACACAGCAAAGCAGTGACAAGAGATGAGGCTAAAAACTTTGGTTGGGGTTGATTATGAAAGCTCTTGCATAGCAGGTAAAAGCCAGACTTGTTACCCTCCTTTGAGGAATTCCAACACTCAACAAGACTGAAGTGGGGAGGAGGGAAGAAAATCAAGGACTTATATTTAAGTAACATTTATTATTTTTTCTCTAGTCCAATTTAACTGGTATTAAATAACATTTATTGATCACATACTCTGAGTCAGGACTTAGTTAAATCCTCACAATCCTGAGAGGTAATTATCATCTAGTGTTATAGATAAGAAAAAAGTTCAGATGGGTTAAGTCATCTGCCTTCAAAAAACATAATTATTAAAATATTAGACTTGGATCCGAAAAAGTTTCTAGGTTCACAAGTTAGTACCCTTTCCACTACAAAACAACGGCTGCCTCTGTGGTAGAGGAGAGATTTTAAAGAAAAAGAAAAGAAAAAGAAATCAATCGCTTTGCAACTCACAGTAAAATAATAAGGCCAAGGAAACAATGCGTTGAAAATATGCATTCAATTTCTTAGCATACTTCATGCCTACTAGATATATATCCCTAGTAGCTAACTTGTGAATGTGTTCACTTTTACTCAAAGCCACAGAAAAGATCAATGCTAGAGTACAGATGATCAGCAAAAAGTGGTAGCTGGGGAGAGATCTCCAACTGAAAGTGAGTTTATCATAGTAGTGTCTATACACTTATCTTTGCTCCACACCGATTCTTTTGGGGGGAAGGAAGGGAAAATAAATAGATGAACTCTTATAAAAACATCTATCAGCTTCTTTTGACTCACAGGAATAACAAGACAGAATTTGTGGTTTACAAATGGTGACTTTGTACCTTGTTTTTACAAATCCTAATTGTTTTACTTTCTGTTTTGAGATTTGAAGTTAAAAGGGAATTAAAATCAGAGAACTTCTTTCTGAAGGAAGTCTCATAACATTTCACATACAGTTTATATTTTTTTCTACTATTGTATTTTGATTCTTTCAAAAGTGCTAACAATACACATTTAAGCTGTTTAGTAAATTAAAATTATTAAAATTTATTAAAAACTTTTCTATGAACTCTTACGCTCTCAAAAGTACAGATTCTATAAATTATACTAACAATTTTTAATTAGCTGATATAGTTTCCTTAAAAAGAATCCCAAATCTTGAAAGACTGAACCTGTAACACAAAAAAAGCTTTCCAAGATTTAAGCCTCCCAGCCTAAATGCATGTAAGATCATCTGATGTCATCTGTAACATTAAGCACTGCTCTATGTGTAATTC
Organism: Lepilemur ruficaudatus; assembly: GCA_963574885.1. Taxonomy (NCBI): domain Eukaryota; kingdom Metazoa; phylum Chordata; class Mammalia; order Primates; family Lepilemuridae; genus Lepilemur; species Lepilemur ruficaudatus. Next base: position 120,452 of record CAUYRT010035140.1, read on the forward strand.
ACATATACGCACACATAATTCTTTATTCAAAACCCTAGGGGCCATATGTGTTTCTGAATTTACAATTTTAGATTTTAGAAATACAACATTTACAGTAGGGCCCCCAACCCATGGTTTCGCTTTCTGCAGTTGCAGCTACCCTCAGCCAAGCCCAGTTGGAAAATAGGCAACTATAGCACAGTAAGATATTTTGCGAGAGTCAGACCACCCATATTCACATGTTGTTATAATAATTCTCTTTTATAATCTCTTACTGTGCCCAGTTTATAAATTAAGCTCTATCACTTTATCACAGGTATGCATGTACAGGAAAAAACATAGTATATATAGGGTTGGGCACTATCCACAGTATCAGGCATCCACTAAAGGTATTACAAGGTATCCCCCACAGGCAAGGGTGTACTACTGTATTATGTAACAACTTTAGCAGGATCTGTGCTAGCATTCTGTAATTCAACATTAATATTTCTACAGCAAAATGAACTATTAGTTATTACTATTCATATTGTAAGTTCAGATCAGGTTTTGTATCATGTGTCACACACACGCATAAAAAAACTTAGTATTGTTAGCCTTTTGGATTAAAATAAATATGAAATTACACAAACCCACTCAACTCGTAACAGCCTATTAGGTGGACACTATTATCATCCCCACTTTATAGCTACAAAAACCGAGGCACAGAGACATTAAGTAGCCACCCCCAATGTCACACAGCCAGTAAGCAGAGTAGCCAGGATTTGATCCCAAGCAGGATGGCTTCAGTATCCAGGCGTTTAACCACAATGCAACACTGCCTTTTAATGTGCTTAACTAAAGCAATAAGCATACTGCATGTGCAATAGTATTGCTATTATTTATAGCTTTTGTGGCTGCATTGTATAGTTTTTCAAAACCCGCATATAGGCATTAAGGACCATTTTCCTAACTCCTTTCTGATAAACTAAAAATTGCCCTAAGGCAAACTGTAGTGTTGTTGAAACATCTTTTTGTAAAACTGAATCTTGGAATCATAACAAAAAATACCAATTAAAAAAAACAAGTATCACTGTTAAAGTAAGTCAAGAATTAAAAATACAAATTTGAAGGTACAGCAAAGGTATTATTTAGAAGACTCCAGACAAGCCAAAATTCAAAATACATATAAAATGTAACATGATTTAGAAAAAGGAACTAACCCAAATCATTCAAATGTTACTGAAGAAATCAGTGATACACAAATCCTAGCATAATGTCTCTAGGAATAAAACCTTGAAACAATCTCAGCATTTGTACGATCCCAAGTTAACAAGAATTTAATCAGCATGATGTGCCAGTCTTACACTGGCAACAGCTGTTAAGGGTATCCTGTTACTCTGTAATGATCTGGATTTGAGAAAAACAGTACCTTCAACACAAATCAGACTACTTGTTTGCATCACCTTCTGTAAGAGGCAAAAGGTTTGGATTCCTAATAAGCTTTCCTACTTAAGAAAGTGAGGATAACATTTTAATCTTTAGGAATATACTTTCCCAGCTCATGTACAAAAAGAAATAATTCTTCCAACTTGCATATTCTCAACTTCATTTTCAGATAGCTGATTTATAACAAAATCATTCACTGCACACCCAATTCACTCACCTGAAGAGGGAATCACAGGCAGTTCCATCATTTGCCAGTGGAGAGAATTGGGGCAAACAACGTAACTTTGACCTCATCTTTCTGACTACTTCAAAGGGCTATTATAAATGAGATAGTGCTACCCGGCCCATAAAAATGCTAGTACACAGTAGCTACCACTATTTGCTTTAGTGGGTTAGCAATGTGCATGATTTTAGTAGTTTTGGGGTACAACTTCAACAAGGTAGGAAAAGAAGCTAAGAGTTAAATTAATTTCAGAAGCAAATCACAGGAATGGCCCCAAACAGACGAGATCAGGCACGTTCAGAGTGATATGACTGTAGACAATGGCCTCAAACAGTAACATGTGTGGGTAAAATCAGCATCTCCAATTTGTTCACAAAGTCCCACAACAAAATCTCTTGGTATGTGTAAAATGATCTTACAGTTAAAAAAAAGAAGAAACACACAGTTGGAGACAAAGGAGGGATCCAGATCAAAATATATGATTCCTGTTATTTAAAACTAGATATGACCCTACCTTACACAGAAACCAATACATTGTCCTTTTAGCTTTTTTCATCTTTCTGCTCTGATTCCTCTAAGCAAAAATAACTGAAATCCATTTTTTTTCTTTTTGAGACAAGGGCTGTCACCCTGGCTGGAGTGCAGTAGCATCATCATTGCTCACTGCAACCTTAAACTCCTGGGCTCATGTGATTCCCCTGCCTCAGCCTCCCAAGTAGCTGGGACTACAGGTGTGTGTCATCATGCCCGGCCAGTTTTTTCTGTTTTTTTGTAGAGATGGGGTCTCACTCTTGCTCAGGCTGGTCTCAAACTCCTGGCCTTAAGCAATCCTCCCGTCTTGTCTTCCCAGAGGACATTAAAATGTTAGTAGTGGACATTAAATGTTAGTAGTGGACATTAAAATTTCTATCTAAACTATTCACAATAGCATAGTGATAGATCTCCATTTAAAATGTTTATTTGAAATTCCCCTAGAAAATTTACCTACGATAGTCCAATTATTTTCCCTTGTCCTATACAGTTAGCCTGCCAAGGAAATAAGTTTTTCCAGACTTAGTGAGACAATAACAATAATGCTTCAGTGTTCTGCAGTTAGTGAACATCACAGATCTAAAGAAGGAAAATGCTAAAAAAAAAAAAAAAAAAAAAAAATTGTAGTCAATGCAAACCCTCCTCTCTATTTCCTATAAAGACAGAGAAAACAGACTATCTTTAAAAAGTGGCAAGGGCCAATGCTGAAATGGGTATTAAGACAAGAAATTATCAAAATTGACCTTGATGTTTCAAACTTGTGGTACAGCTATCTAAAGTCATTACTAGATAGCAGAGTTCAAAGATGATTATCCCATTCAAGATTCTTCGAAGAAAGTGGGAGAATTCTGGGAAGTCATCAAGTTGCAAATTATTACAGAAAGTAGAGCAGACGAAGTCTCTGAGATTAAGGAAAAAATGTATTCCATGACTAAATCTCAATAGAAAAAGAAATGCTAAGATAATGCACATTATGAAAAAATAAAAGGCTAACTAGAGCACCGAGAGAAGCAAAATTAGAGAAATGAAAACTGGAAAGAGAGACCAATTAATAGCTACACTGAGATAGCAGAGAACAAGGATATAGTTAAGAGACTCTTAATCAGAATGAACTTTTTGTTAACTTTCTGAAGGCTTACAAGTTTCCATTATTTAAAATGGTGAAACAGAAGCAGTACTTTAGTACTTTTGGACAGCAATTTACCCTTCTTTTCAAAATTCCCTAGATCTGTAAGTCTAACATATTTAAATCTGGTGCATTTTATAATGCTTTTTGTTATATATATTAAGAATTCCATTTAGACCAGCAAAATCCTGAATCCTGACACTAAGCAAATCTAGCCAATAAGCAAGCATATTCTAGATAATGGATCCTTTAAAATACAAGCAAAAATAGATTTTAAAAAAACTTCTTACAATAGTGTCATTTTTAAGAAAGAAAAAGTGGCAAAAATATTTCCTTATTTAGAATATGGACTTTTAAATCTAAGACCCTATAGATTAATAAAGGAACTAAGACACAACGGTCTAAATCTGCTGAAGATTACAAAGCTAGTCAGTGACAGAGATGTGCTAGAGCTAAGGATTCTTGTCTCTGGTGTAGTGCTATACACAACTTTGCTTCTGTACCAATAGTCTCCCCAGCCTACCCGACTCCTGGCTTAAGATTAAGAGTACTGAGAAAATTCAACATACAGAATACAAGTCACTATCCTGCTTCCCTAAGGAGAAATTTTAGAAATCCACCCAAGCAAGAACTTAATTTTGCCTTTGTCTTCAGTGTTCAAGAACAAAGAAAGTGCCTAGTAGTTCTAAGTGGGCAGAAGGACAAATGAAAACTTCAGCATGCTTAAATAAGCTGTAACAACAGGTTTGGGCACTACCTGGTATTACCCCACTGCCACTTTCTTTACAAACTCCCCTACAACTCATATCAAAGGCCTCGAAGGAAGACCTAAATTCCTACCTCTTTCAGAAGCTAAAATCATGGCAATTTGCCTTCCATTCACTCTGCCCTCAGCTCTGAGGGTACAGAGTAGGCCTCACCACAAAAATGTTAGTGATACCTAACAAAGCAGAGACCAACTTCTGGGGCATTACGGCTGAGAAAATTATGGCCAGAAAGTCAGATCTACAGGCCAGCCACGGCCTATACTTTATTACAGCTGAGACTGTAAAGAATTTTAATCACAGAACACTTTTTTTCTGTCTCAAAACTATATTTATAATGAGTTTAGCATTCAACCATTTCATAATTCCTTCATGAATGTTAATTTTCTCTCTGCTACATTATACACTCTTTGAAGTTAACAATCATTTATTTCTTTTACTCTTTGTATTCCAATGGTATCTATATATTCTAGGCACAAGGTAAATACTAAATATATACACATTAATATATTCTCACAGCAGCTACCACAAATCACTGAAACCCAAGAAATCATGGGGATGTGAGATTTTCTAATAAAGAAAAAAAAACATACAACCCCCCCCCCCGACACCCCAGCACTGTACTTTCAAGAATCCTGCTGTGGCAAAAGCAGCAAAAAGTGGAGGTGGGCTTCCCTAAATCCTTCTTTGTGCCAATTTACAGATTATCCTCAGTTGTAGTGTGTCAAACTCAGGAATTTATGTTTTATACAGAGATTCACAAAGTAAGGACCAAAATATCTCAGTGCAATTACAAGTTACAAATACTTCCCATAAAAAGAACTAAATGGGAATTCCCTATGATAAATAATTTCTCAAAGTTCTCATTAAAAACTTAAGAAAAAGGTAAATAAACCAAACATCTTCATAGAAAAATTGTATTTACAACTCCATTCAAAAGCAGTTTTTAAAAGCAAACACAATATAATACTGAAGTTGAAAAATCTATGCTCATCCAAAGCTGCCAGGTCTAATAAATTAACCGAATACTGCATCAAAAATAAGGCAATAACCCAAAATATATCATTAAAGATTTCTCCACTCCCACAACTAGATAGAACTAATCTATCTAGTAGTAAATGATACTTCATTCAGTTTCAGCATGTCTAAAATCCTTAAGGACAGAAGTGATAAAATGTGATCTTCATTCTTCATCAGACTCTTAGAACAATTAAAGGAAAATAATTTTTAAAGCACAAAGAGGTAAAGAGGTATAATCTTTCAAAAAGATATTCAATGTTCAAAATTCAAGAATGCAATATCAATACACAATGGACATTAGGTGAATATACGCAATACAGGAAAAGCAAATTAATTTATTTAGTACTTTTTCCATTCCATATCATCAGGAGGGTTGATTTCAACTTTCCTTTTACCTACATCAGACCAGTTGGTACTCAAAACTGTACCACCAGACTCCATCTGCAATCAAAAATAAAAGTAGATTAATTTCTGGACCACAAAATATTTTCCTTAAAATGCTACAAGCACAGTCTCAAATATAGGCTATTATATATAGCTCAATATAAACTCTATGTTTTTGTTTAAATATATGTGTGTGTGTGTATATATATATAAAAATAACAGAGACTGAGGGCAGTGGCTTACGCCTGTAATCCTAGCACTCTGGGAGGTTGAGGGTGGGGATTGATTTAGGTCAGGAGTTTGAGACCAGCCTGAGCAAGAGTAAAATCTCATCTCTACTAAAAATAGAAAAAATTAGCCAGTTGACTAAAAATAGAAAAAATTAGCCAGGCGTGGTAGTGCTTATCTGCAGTTCCAGCTACTGGGGAGGCTGCGGCAGGAGGATTGCTTGAGCCCCAGAGTCTGAGGTTGCTGTGAGCTAGGTTGATGCCATAGCACTCTAGCCCAGACAAGAGAGTAAGACTCTGTCTAAATAAATAAAATATATAACAGATTACACACACACACACACAATATATAGCTCAATATAAACTCAAAACAATTATATTTAATCTAAACTGTATATCTAGATACTACTAACACACACACAACCATCAAAATTAAATATGCAACACAACTTACAATCATTCAAAAAAAAAAGATTTAAATACTCAAGTATAAACCTAACAAAATGTGTAGAACTTAAATGCTAAAAACTGCACAATGCTGATTTAAAAAAAAATCAAAGATGATTTAAATAAAGATTGGGAAATTCAATACAGTAAAGATGTCTATTTTTTCAAACTGATATACAGTTTAATGCAATTCCTATCAGGATTTTTCGGTACACACAAAATTATTCCAAAATTTATATGGGAAGACAAAGGAATTAGACTAACTAAAAATTCTGAAAATGAAGGATGAAGTTGAGGAATGAGTCTGCCCAACTTCAGACTTACACAGCTATAATTCAAGACTGGGATTGACAGAGGAACACACATAGATAAACGGAACAGAATGGAGAACCCAGAAATAGACTCACACAGATACACTCAACTGATTTTTGAGAAAGGTGCAAAAGCAATTCAACAGAGGAAAGACAGCCTTTCAACAAATGGTACTAGAGCAACTGAACATACCAGCCCCCACTCCAAAATGGAATCTTGACTTAAATCTCACACTTTAAATAAAAAAACTCAAAATACATCATGGACTTATAAATGTAATATGTAAGACAACACTATTTTTTATTTTTTAAAAATAGGAGAAAATCTTTGAGATCTAGGACTGGGCAGAGTCCTTAGACTTGACACCAAAAGCATGATCCACCAATGAAAAAATTGATAAACTGGACTTCCATCAAAATTAAATACTTTGGCTCCCTGAGGAGACCTAGTTAAGAAAATGAAAAGAGGCTGGATGTGGTGGCTCAACCCTGTAATCCTAGCACTTGGGGAGGCTGAGGCAGGAGGATCGCTTGAGCTCAGGAGTTGGAGACCAGCCTGAGCAAGAATGAGACCTTGTCTCTACAAAAAATAGAAAAAAATTAGCTGGGCATGATAGTAAACATCTGTAGTCCCAACTACCCAGGAGGCTGACGTAAGAGGATTGCTTAAGTCCAGGACTTTGAGATTGCAGTGAGCTATGATGCTGCCACTGTACTCTAGCCTGGGCAGCAAAGCGAAACCCTGTCTTATAACAAAAAAAAAAAAAAAAAAAAAAAGAAAAGAAAATGAAAACAAAACTACAGACTGGGAGAAAATATTTACAAACTACGTATCTGACAAAGATTTGCCAGATTAGAGATCATCAGGGCCTAAGGAGGGGCGTAGCTATAATATGACAACATGAGTGATCCTTGGAACCCCTGGAAATGTTCTGTATCTTAACTGCTGATATCACAACTGCGATATTGTACCATAGTTTTGCAAGATGTTTCCATCAGAGGAAACTGTGGAAAGGGTACTAGGAATCCCATTTCTTACAAATGCATGTGAATTTATAATTATCTCAAAATAAAACATAGGATGGGCCCAGTAGATCACGTCTGTAATCCTAGCACTCTGGGAGGCTAAGGCGGGAGGATGTGAGGCCAGGAGTTCGAGAACCAGCAAGAGCAAGAACAAAACTTTGTCTCTACAAAAATTAGGAAAACTAGCAGGGTGTAGTGGCGTGCACCAGCAGTTCCAGCTACTCGGGAGGCTGTAGCAGCAAAAGCAGTTTGAGGTTGCAGTAAACTATGATGATGCCACTGCACTCTAGCTGGGGCAACAGAGCGAGACTCTGTCTCAAAAAAAATTTAATCAAAAAAATTTTAAATCACTAGTGAAAAGCACAATCATGACCAGTTATATATGTGGAATATCTGGGCCGGAACCACACTTACTAACTACACATCAAATTATTAAATATTAATTTTAAGTTTCAAGTGAATATGAATCCCTTAAAAGGAGAGAGTGACATTTCCAGAGCTACTAGTAAAAGTTAAATGCTTGTATCTTTCTTTTTTTTTTTTTTTTTAAAGAGATGATGTCTTGCTATGTTGTCTAGGCTGGTCTTAGATTCCTGGACTCAAGCAATCCTCCCAGGCTCTAAATGATTACATCTTCAGTCAAAATAATCTACATAGTAATACAAGAATGAAAACCTCAAAACCTAAAGCCTAACTCAAGTGATACTTATGCTGTCCTGGCAAAAAGCTTGAATTATCTTAAACAGGAATTATTAAACCAATAAATACTAATGTGTACCTTCTACTTGCCGAACACTGTTTTGGAAGTTTCTCTTCTATATTATTCATCTCTGACATTGGGACCATATGATTCCCGAAGGTGAACAATGGAAATTCATTCAGCTACTACGTTATATTTAACTAAGATAACTCCGTATCAATCACTGTAACCTTGGTATTTCTTGGCCTTCCAAGTTATAACTCACTGATAAAAAATATTTATTTGGAATAAACCACTTGTTTTTCATTTCATCCACGAGTTTTGAACTTCCTCAACAATTACTCTAAGTTTAGGGCAAGAAGAAATGCTCAGAGAAAGCCTATTCAAAGGGTCTCCTAGCTGTAGTACATGCAATCTGGTCTCAAATTACCTGATTTTTCTTTTAAAATGTTTAATTTGTTCTCATAATATGTAAGAAAAAATTTATGTTCTTACAAATGATTTGTTCATGGCACGTTTAACTTCATCGGAACCATCTGAATAGATTTGCTGAAATAATTTGTTTAAAGCTGCATCTCCCTCCAACTTCTCATTCTTTTCTTCTTCTTTGATCTCGCCAACCAATTTATCCCAATTTCTTGTATAATGAGATGATGATGGATATAGATTCTTTACATCTATGAAGTAAAAAGAGGCAGAAGTGATTAATCAGCATGTTTTGATTATGTCAAGAATATGTAAACTTTGTGATCACAGTGTACAGAACATCTTAGCTAATAGTTTAGGTCACTGAACTTTATGTTTTCAGTAAGTATCTTTCTGATACGTACATCAATAACTAGATTTACATTTTTAAAAACTGAATCAGTTAGCATAATGTGAAATCTGGGAATTTCTTTTGAGCAAAGTTAACTCAAAAAGCACAAACTGGCACATCACATAAAATTAGATTAAAAACAGATTCTTCACATTAACAGGGGAAACTGGATGAAAATATGCAGAAACTTTTATAGTTACTTACAGAAAAGTTGCAAAAATAGCAACAATTATAAAAATAAAAGTTCTTTTTTAAAAAAAGATGCTTAAAAAATTTATCTTTTAAATAAGATTTAATATATGTTAAAACGTGGTTTTTTTAAAGAGTATTTATGAATTTTTCTGAGTAGACATAAACTGAAAATATAATCATTCATGTTACTAAACAGTGAGTTAAGACTCCATCCTCTCCCCACATTAAAAACATAAGATTATTTCAATAGGCAACAATAAGGAATTCCTCAATGTTGAAAGATACTACTTGATAATCTAGAGTTCAATGCCCACATAACACACACATAGAAAACAACATGTGTAGGGCACACTGGGGTAAACAGGCTGCTGGCAGCCAGAGAGGCTAATGGCCCAGAGGCTCAGGGCATTGACAAGACTGTTCCAAAGACCAAGGGCACCAAGATCTTGGCACAAAAATAATTTAAAAATAACTAACTGACCTACTAGCTCTAAGAGCAGTTCTGTTCACAGTCCAATGGAAATATAATAACAGGCACAAATGTGAGCCACACATATAGTTTTAAATTTCTTATAGCCATGTTACTAAAAAAAAAAGCCAAAAATCAGGTGAAATGCATTTTAATGCATTAAGCCAACTTTCTCCCTACCTACTCCCCTCAAAAGAAAATTAAAAACTCCAACACCCCCCTGCAGTTTTATTAAGCACAAGTATACTGTTTTAAAAATACTACCCACCTACCCTCTACTAGAAATCTCTCTGTATTTATACGTTCTCACTAGTAGCCAAAGAAAATAAAAAATGCATGCCATTATAAGTTAGGAGCCTGGGAAACATGGATTTAATTAATTCTAATGCTACTTCCAAAAAGGATGGAAACAGAGGTTTTAATCTCCATTTTACAGATAAGAAAGCTGGCCCAGATAGGTTAAGTGACTTGCCTTTATCTGCAGTCTTTAGCTTGTAGTACACAGGAATCTGACAAGCATATTAATTCCTTACAAAAACATAACAGGACAGGAAGAATAGCACCTTGAATATCTAAAGGTGTTAAGTTTAGAAAAAACTTGATAACTGTAACACTAAAAAATTCTGATCTTTAATCTCAGAAAAAATTTGACACCTGGAGATGAACAACTGAGAGATGAGTAATCTATCTTCCTTGCTCATTCATTACAATGTCAAATAACTGTACAGATATGTCAGCAGAGACTGCTTCCGTTGTTATGAATGACACAACAAGCAGTGTCACACAAGGGGTTAACAGAGGAACTGACCCAGACTGTGCAGACTTGGACTTTAGTCCTACATAATGAGAACTTCTGGGTAATATTTGGCAAGATGCTTAACCTTTCTGAGCCTGTAAAGTAGGAGGAGCATAATACGGGCTGCCTATTATATAGGGCAGTTGTCAGAATTCAGTGAGATGCTATATTTAAAGCAACTTTTAAAAAAAAAGAGCTCTGGCCGGGCATGGTGGCTCACACCTGTAATCCTAGCACTCTGGGAGGCCAAGGCGGGAGGATCATTTGAGCTCAGGTGTTTGAGATCAGCCTGAGCAAGAGCAAGACCCCATCTCTACTAAAAAAATAGAAAAAAATTAGCTGAACAACTAAAAAATATATGTATAAAAAAAAAACCAGCCAGGCATGGTGGCACATGCCTGTAGTCCCGGCTACTCGGGAGGCTAAGGCAGGAGGATTGCTTTAGCCCAGGAGTTTGAGGGTGCTGTGAGCTAGGCTGATGCCACGGCACTCTAGCCTGGGCAACA